>APFE030398181.1:122374-158739 GCA_000404065.3 Pinus taeda | reverse complement strand
ATAAAACCACATTCACCTAAGCTCATGCTCCTTGAAATGGCTAAAAACCCTCTTTGCCTAAGTTAAATGAATCATCGCGTCTGTTCATTAATAAACTGCGCTGACCGGCGGAGGCTAGTGTAACTGTTGCGCTGCCAGCGCGGAAGCACACGTGTTTTCCGCGTTGGTCCGATTTTACGGATAGTGAGCCCTCCGCTTGTACCCTTGAGCGCTGACCAGACCTCCTCTATAGTTGATCTGCGATGCCAGCGCGCCAGACCAGTTTCGCACCCGCGCTGATCCTGTTTAGGTGAATTTGTTCTAACAGTCAACCTTCCAGATGACTCCAGACTTGGTTGTTAGCATTGTTGAGTTCGCCATCCTTTCTCTGGCATGTCTATTCGACTGACCATCCACTTATCTTGGGGGAAAGCTCATCCTTTACCTATTCATGGAGACTCCTTCTCCTTTATAAGCCTCCTCCATTGCCCATGAGCAGCTAGTTTGGAATGTATAGACTTTGATTGAGGAATTCTTAGTGCATTAGTGCTGCTCCTTGTAGGCATTTGGTGTGTTGTGTGAGGATTGCTTTTGAGCTTGAGGAAGGTTATGAGCTTGTTGCCTTGTATGTGAGAGAGAGACCTCTTTGACTTGGGAGATTTGCTTCAAAGGTGAATGCTTGGAAGACATGCTGGTTGGACCCTCTAGGGAAGGACTCAGCGTCAGGACTTCGGTTGTACCTTACTCTACTTTCTATTAATAAAGATAGATGACTACTCTTATGGTTCCATTTCCATTTGTCCAATGAATGATTAATGCAAATTGTATCTTTCCTCACTGATACATAGTTGTTGTTAGTAGATTTTACGCTTGTGTTTTCTCTCTTTGCTTTTGCAGGTGTTCGTCCGGGAGGATAGCAGAGAATCGTGATCGGCTGGAGTGAAGGAGCGAGAGGATCATCTCTTCGACAAACATAGCGTTGGAATCCAAGTAGGTTTCTTTTACCCACTTGTTAATCACAACTAGGAACCTACGGTGTAGCATTGTTTGATTGTTGCTAGACCCCTGTTGGGCTAGTAGGGATCGCCTCTATCCGTAGAGGGGATTTACCTCTCCAACAGGGTAATCTTATGGTTTCCTAGCCTTCTAGATATATGCTCTTTCCTTGTGTCTCAGATAGCTCTTGTTAGTCATTAAACCTACATCAGAAATACACACATGCTAGTAGTTGATGATGATTATGAAAAGAACAAGGTAGAGGGATTATTGTATTCATAATTTTAAAATAGGTTTTTAGTGTTGATCCATTTCCAAAAAGCTTGAATAGTACCTCGACACAGTCACTTAAAGAAATCACGAACATTTCTCCACTGCCGACAAGCCTTGACAGAATCTTGATGGAGGCATCACATCACCTATCTATGTAGGAATCCTTTCTCAATGTTTTACCCTTTTATTTAATTGATTTTCTTTCATGTGCACACTAGCATTATCTATTGGGTGTTTATTGGGCCAGGGAAGATGAGGGATCCCAACTTATTTACGGGCAAGAGAGGTTGTTTCTTGTTTGATAGGAATTGAAAGATATTTTGATTTAGGTTTGCTCTCATTCCTTGTGATGAGACCCGGAAATGGGTAACTATATGGGCTCATTTTGCCTATTATTCTCATTTAATCCACCATTCTCCATATTTTTATGCATGCTTTTGAATATATTTATGTTAATTGAGTGACTGGGAATAGTCACTTTACCACAAAGTCTAATACGTGCTTATTGCAGATTTTTGGACATTTTTGGACCAAGACCAGGCATTTATGAGCAGATCGGCAGCCGAATTCGAAGAAACAAGGCTGAGGATTTATAGGAGGGGTGTCTCCTACACTAAATGACCCCTTCCTCAAGTTCTCCACCAATAGCTTGGAGTTCAACAACCCACCAAAGATGATTTCAAGGGGCAACTGAGCAGGTCTAGTGAACTGGTTGTTATCTGCAATTTTGGGCAACCAATCTCCTAAAGTTTAGGAGGACTATTGGGAGTCCTCACTTGCATAAATAGGAAGGCTTCAAGCCTTATTAGTTTAGCCATTTGATAGTTTATTTTCACACTTTAGTGCAGCCTTGTAATCAGCTCATTTTCAAGCTTCTTCTTGCAGACAGTTTGGTGATGTAACTATTATTTTTTGACCAATGAAGATGAATCCAACGTTGAACCAGTTATAATCTTTCCTAGGGGGCTATAGATCTTGGGGTTGGGCCCAACCCAAGTTCCCAGTACCTCCTTTGTGTACTTTTATGTGTTTTATTGCATTCATAGAATAATTTCTATTATTTAGGTTGAATCTTGCTTTGTTACTTAGGTTGTTTTTTATTATTAAGATAGCTATTATTGCATCAAGTTGATTTGATAGTTTGGTAACAGAAAAGACCCACAAAAAGGCTGCCAAGCAGTCCTTGATCTCCTTTCTCCCTCCTTGGGACCATGAATTGAGGCCAAGGCACTCTTGTTGCCACACAAACACTATTTTTGCTTTCCAATGCAATTGCTATGTTAGATTTTGAGTTGCAAAAGTTGATATCAGTTGTGTTTTCATGCTTAGATATATTCTTGCTTAGTTTCCATAGCTTTCTTGCATAACTTCCTATCCATCAAGTTCTATTTAACACTTTTCTAGTTTCTAGGTCAGAATTAGGTCAAAAATAAGTAAAACTCTGTTTTCATAGTTTTTGCTTGGGTTAGTTTTGAAAAGAAGTGTGCAGAGAACCTGTAAGACACTCTAGCCTACTCTTCCTCCATCATACAACCTGCTCTAGTCTCTTTCTCAAGATTTACTTCACTGATTTGTCATACTTTCCCAAACTGCCCTAATTTCTACATTCTTGTGCAAAATTTCTTCCTTCACCTTTGAACAAATCCAACCATCTTCTTCACTCCTGAGCTTCATTTACAAGGTCCTAGATCCCTTAACATCTCTATCCATCCTTCATTTCCACTTTCCCACCGTTTTTCCACCTTCAACCCTCTAAAAACCACTTTCGGCCTCTTCCTGTAGAACTTCCTGTAGAACTTCCCATAGATCCCCTACAACCTCCTGTAGAAGTTCATGCGAGCAATTTTTTGAAGTCCGATCATGGTGAAAATCCCCAGAAGGGTGCTAGGGACTCCTTAAGTCCTCTCCACACCTTCCCAACCTCTTGCAATCACCCACTCCATTTCCTTTCGCCAATAAACCTCTGCACAATCACAAATAGTTAAAACACAAGCATAATAATTCTGCATAAAATTGCTCAAAAATACAAAAATATGATTTTTCCATATTTTCTTTTAGAACTAGCTTAAACACGTGAATTTTAACTTTTCAATAGTCAATGGCATCCATTTCAGTAGTTTACATCTCTTTCCTTGCACAGGTAGGGTTAGTCGATAAAACTAGGGTTTGTGTTTTCTTTCATCTTTCATCTTCTTTCTGCAAGTAGAATACCCTCTTTTCGGTTAGCTTCCTTCCATCACAGTTAAAATCTTCTTCTGATAACTCATAAAAGTTGGCTTGAGCTCCTAGCGAACTTGTGCTAGTTGATCAAGTGGCAGCCTGCAGTAAGAGCTAGTACTTGTGCATATAGCACTGTCGCTTCCAAGTTTGTTACAAACTACCAGGTTGATAAAAGTAAAGTAGGGAGTCCCAGGAGTTGTAGCATCATTTCTGCAATACTGGAGCTCACCACCTTGCTTACACATCACACCTCCAAAAGAGAGGTGAAGAACGAACACATACCATGAAATATCCATGACCAAGCTTGAAAGAAAGTTCAGGTTACAAATATAGGTTATTTGAACTAATTAGATTTTTTCACGAGTTCCTGCTCATATTTTATTTGTTAAAAAGATAGCCTTGATGGGACACATGTTCTGGATGCAAATTTTATTACTAGTTCTATCAGACAACGCCTCTTGGAGCAAGCATCATAGCCATAGGTAATCATTAGGGTTGGGGTTTTAGTATCAGGATAAAGTGATCAAGATTTTTTTCTAGGGTTTCAGCGTGTGTGAAGAGGCTAAAGCAATTCCTTTAGGGTTTGAGTATGTGCAAATAGGCGTAAGAAATCTATTCACAAAACCAAAGGTTTGAAGGGTCCTAGGCTTGTGAAGCCTCATGTGGCCGCATACAACAAAGAGGAAATGCAAGGCTAGGTCAATAATGAGTGTATATTATGCAAAAATATGAATGCACAAGGTAATGCAACACATAGGGCTAGAATACAATATAATGCTATGTAAATTCAAGGAATAAATCAACTGATTGCATTTAAATACCCATGCAACACATATGCAAATACTTCATGAATGCCATGCAGTAATGAGTAGTGCAATAATAGGGATGCAAGATATAATCATGATAAGGTGTAGCAAACTAAAATACCTATAGTAAATAAAACAAAAAAGCATATCCAACCCATAAAGCAAATCCTAATTAGAAAATTCGGGCAAGTAAACCTTAATTAGAAAACCCTAAATAACATAAACCTACAGCCCTAATTTAACAAGAGAGGAGGTCAGGTAAAGTAAAATCAAACTTCCAATGAAATTAGTGTAGCAATTGTCGACCTATGAAAAGAAAGATGTCAATGGTAGCCATGACACACATTAATTCATGCTTAACCCTAAATTCAACACAAGTGAGGAAAGATGCCATCTTCTTGCAAAGAATTTTCTAGATAAGATATGTCAAGCCATTCAACAATCTTATCATGATATTGAGGATAATCAACTAGATGACTCTAAAAAGATGGGAATTTTCCATGTGCAACTAATATACTAGAGGATTCAAATGAAAAAACCCTAATTTTGTAAACATTAGTTTGAATTTGTTCTTAGATTTCATCAAGGATGTGAGGAACTAATATAACCATCGGTGGAAGCTAAAATTCCTCACCATCCTCACAAAACTCTAAACCCTCAAATGGGAGGTTATCAAATATCGGTGGTCTTGAAAGATCAAACATTGAATGCATATGGTAATCATTAGCTATGACAAGACAACCATCAATGAATATATTGTGTTTGATCATTTGTCTGAGCACTAATAAGTTGGCAGTTGAAAAGATCATATTCTTCACATTGCCAAGAAGGAGGTGAATAAAGAAGATGAATCTCTTGAAATCATAGAGTATTGTGGTTTTGTTGCTCGCATACAGTTGAATGCATGATAACATCATCTTATACCTAATGACAGTCTACACCAACTAACCAAGAATTAGTAGAATTTGAAACAATGGTTGGTGCACTTTCTTCAGCAAATAAGTCAAGGTGCAAAGAGTATGACATATCAAAATATTTTTAAAATGAGCTTTCATCTGACAAGATGATGCCAAGAGGAGAGTGGAGCACAAAATCCCTAATTTCAGAAACCCTAATTCGATTTAGTTAAAGGATCTCGTCAGGATCGTGAGAACCTAACATAACCATCAGTGGAAGCTGAAGTGCCTCAACTTCCTGACGAGTTTGAGAACCTTCATAAGATGGATCATCAAATCATGGTGGTTTCATGAGGTTGACAAGTGAACAAGGACAACTATCATTAGCAGTATCAGTGAAGACATTGTTGATTGGATGACAATTATTGAAGCCACTAATTTGGTTAGATTAGGCATCTAAAAAATAAGACTCCTCATGGATTAAAAGTGAGGAAAGATCGATAGGAGGACCATACTGAACTTCCCACAATGTAGAATCTTCCTCTTCAGTTCGTATAGATTGCAGATTGAAAATATCATGGATAAGAGGTTCAAAATTCTCATCTTCAAATTGCGATACCACACCATTACGTACTTGATTTAAATCACGACTAATGAAATATAGATCAAAATGGTTTAAAGGAATAATTGGTGTGTCAAACTCATCAAGTAAATCATGATACAATGGATGAAAAGAACCAAGTGAGTATATAGCAGTTTCAACCAAATTAGGCCCATAACTCAAAACCTACACATTAATGTCATCTTGAGAAAGCAATCAATATTCATGCATATCATGTTTCGTGGAATTGACTGAGTACCTACTATCATCTAGTATGGACCTTTATTATAGGGTTGTGAATGAATGATAATGTAAGGATCGCTAGAAGAAGCATCACTCTGAACCAAATCTAATCCAAGATTTTGATTTACCAACAAAGGATTGATTCATGTATCATGCTCCATGGGAAGGATTGTTGCATCGGAATCATGGTCAACAAACGAAGGAGGGAGCATAATATGGGGAGACATAGGGGAAGATCTAGGAAGATTTTTAACAAGCTCATGTTGAATTTTGTCAACACGGAGGCTTGAGGCTTTTTCCGACTCACAAAAATAGGAAAGATAAGATTAGGTGAATTTGCAACTTGCAGATTATCATGATGCTCATACGAATTGGGATTTGTTTCATATTGAAGGTGTTGCAGAGAAATGAGAACATCCCCCTCCTAAAATTCACAACAAATATGAACAAACCTACCACCAAAATCTTTTAATGATTCTTCAGGTTTCATTCTAAGCTTATTTATACCTCTAAATACATTTGGAAAATCGTACTTATCAAAGAATTGTCGAAGCTTAATGATGAGTTGCTTAAACAAATGGACTGAAGTTTCTAGAAACACGTGGTACCATGGCTTAGGGCAACCTTCAAGTGTGAGTGTAAGCAACCTAATAATAACATTTTTACAATGTATTATGTTAGAGTTACATAAATGAAGAACTTGAAGCATGTGCTGAAATATCGTTTTTCAACCCTTTCCATTAAACTTAAACTAAGACAAGTGACATATAATTTTTGCAGAGATGAAAACATTAATGCTTTTATAAAAACACCTCATGATAGATATTTGGGATGGAGACATTTACATATATGAAACTAAATTATAGGCTCCAAGGGCTTAGCTTGTCATTTTCCCTCCTTCTAGCACCAAAATATGTTGATGGTGTTGGATGCCACCAACAGCTGTGGAGTCTCACCAATGTGAAGTCCCAATTAGAACTTACACTATTTGGGATAGGAGCCCCATCTGATATGTGGACCCAGATGCCACCATGAATTTTTTGATCTTGGTTTTTAAATGCAATAATGTCAGAGTGAGGGAAAGAATGAAATACCCATATAATGGAACAAGTTCAAACCAAGATTGACAGCCTTAAGAAATAGGTACAAGAAAGTCACAACAACCATAAGAAGAAGTATGCCATGAGAAGGATCAGTGAGCCAAGGTGCTAAGGCATACCTAAACAAGAACATGGTAGAGGTTAACTGCAAATTAGTTCACAATAGGTCACCAAAATGGAATGGAATAAGTAAGCAGAGATTCAAAAGAAAACATACATGCAAAAACTACAAACTAATCCATAACTAATCCAGGTGGATCTTTAGAAAAGTACCAGTGGCATGATAAAAGGCTCAAATGCAAATTGGTAGAATCTAGATAAGATTAGCATCAGATCGAAGTGTTATTCATCCTATTTCCAACGGTGTGAACGACACTCAAATCCGAGTCCAGATGACAAAGTTAGAGAAAGTCAAAGTTTGAGTTTGACTTGTCCAAGTAGCAGGGAGAAGATGACATGACATAGTTTTAGTGAATGAGGGAGTGCCACGGGGCAGGTTTCCACTAGAGCCCACATATCGCATATTGATAAAAAAGAAGGAACGCTTAAGGAGAAACGGCCCCTGGCATTCTCAGCTGCGATTGCGATATCGCATATCGCAGGCCAAAGGAGTTATGAATTGGCCCCAAAAGGACTTAGTTGCGATGCAACATACATCGCATATCACAATCACACAAAAGTGCTGGTGGTTGCGATGTGGTTTGAGGGAAAAGTGCTGATTGTGATTTTGCGGTGGATGCTGATTGCGATATTGTGATAGGGGGCCCAAACCCAAAATGGTATATAGTATGATTACCTGATGGGTCCGCAGATGTTGTAGAGTGCTAGACCATCGCATCGATGGGTTCACACTAATTGCAATAGTGCGATGGCAGTATGGGACGTGAAATTTATGGCATATGGTGAATTCTCCTGTCAGATCCATAGTTATCGTAGGATGCTTTGTCTCGGCATTGGACTATCCACCGATAAGCTAGAATCTCTGATGAACCCATCGTTGAGAGTCATGTGCAATTTTAATGGGTTTCTTTATTGGACATTGGCTTTTCTATTGTGGAACGGTTATTACCGTGAATCCTTCCAGCCCAGTTTCGCTTATTAACCTTGGCTTCTATGTTGGAACTACCTCGGTTTTGAGGGATGCCACCATGCCATTATATATACGACTGTTACGTTAGGAGAAAGGTGGAGAGGATTGGCCGAATATGCAGATTCTATTGCGTACAATAGGCCTTGACCCTAGCAGTAGGCCATAACCTCGCCTTGAGTAGCAGGAAGGTTTCGAGAAGGTTACAGAAGGCTCAATTATCCAAATTGGGAGTTTGGATAGGCGATTTTGCACTCTTTTTCGCCAGGAGTTCATTGGTTCTATCTATTTTCAAAGCTGGGTTCTCCATTTTGTGCCCATCTATTAGCTTGGAGGTATAAGGGTTGTAACTGCTTGTTGTTTTACTTTTATCTCTTTTATGCCACTAATAAAAAGAAGGCCTCCCCATTATTGAGTAGGGCCTGGAGACATAGTCCAAATTCAATGAAATCTGTAATCAAATCATTGTGTCATAGTTTTGTGTTCTTCTAATTATTTTTGCATTGTTTATGTTCTTTTAAGTTCGATGGTTAATTATCTCTATTATATGTAATTCTGATGCATCTGTCAGTAAAAGATCTTGGATCAAGTTTGGTATCGGAGCAGGTATTTGTAGATGTGAATTGCATGAGTTTATGCTAACCTGGAACAAGCTGCGAAAAGTAGAAGGAACACTTAAATCCTTTGATATTGAAGCAGGATGTGCACAACGAAGAAGAAACATGGCCAATGAAGAAGCTTTTTGCGAAGAGGAACAAAATTTCTGAAATTTATTCAACAATATGGTAGGAAAAACAGATAAGCTGTTCACAACGTATGAGAAGGCACTTGGGCATGAGAAGAAGGATGCCAATGATCATGAATCAAAAAATCAGGAAGGTGGTGGAGAATATTTTCCTCCCTCTCCTTCTTCCAGTGATAGTTCTCATCACCCTCATAGAAATTCCAAGCAGACCTCCAAGAAACCATTCTTTAAGTTAGATGTGAGGTTCAACTTCCCCATGTACAATGGAGAATGTAGTGTAGAAAAACTCAATAACTGGATCAGACAAGTATAGGTTTACTGTCGAATCTCATAGATCGAAGAAGATGACGTGAAAGTCCAGTTAGCATCTCTTTGGCTAAGTGGCACTACTCTCATTTGGTGGGAGATAAAGTTATATAAGGGTAGCACGAAGTTAGGTAACCTTTTGTCCTCTTGCTCTAGTTTTATTTCTGCATTAAAGGACTAGTTCTACCCTCTAGGTTATAAGAAAAAGGCACTTATGGGCTAGCAATATTTAAGGAACGCTAAGGGCGAGAATGTACAAAGCTTCATGTAAGAATTTTGAAGACAAGCACTAAATCTGGGCATCTTATTAGATGCACCCAAAACTATGACTAAGTACATAGGTGCACTAGATAGTTACATCAGACACTCTTTATTATTGATCAGGCCTACTTCAATTGATACAGCCAGAATTAAAAGCTATACATCTTGAAAGACAAGGCAGGAATGATTGAGATGACCAAATGTGGTCTAGGTAAATTCTCAATGTGGACACGGACAATTCCTCTAGCCCGAGAGAGCGGGTCTAGCCACAAACAAACAATCCATGGAAAACTTCCTTAAGCTAGAATCAAATGAGAGGGCCTACCTCTTAGAACACTATTATGCTTGGTGATGATCCTGCTTCCTTACTCCGGATACTTTTCATTTCCTTGCTTTGAATACCTGAAATAAGCAAACAAACAACAACAACAAATGTGATAGCATACAAATTGCATTCAACCTACTTAATGGGTCAATAAAAATTAAGCCATCAAAGATAAGATAACACTTTAATGTAGGAAATCAATCAATAATTGTATTAATATAAGTTTAGAAAGAGATTACAATCAATGCCTTGACGTTAGTGGTCTCCTCTGACGTATCTAGGTTCCCACACTTCTGCTAACATCTCATGGACAACCCCAAAAATGGAAGTTTTAAGGCTTATTCCCTTTAGTCTCAAACCAAACCAAACACACTATTCTCCCTCAAACATAAACTAGAGAGCTATAAGCTACAGATATCTTGTTGATTATTCAAGCTCCAAAAATACTAAGACTGAAACCAGTTTAGCTTGTAAAAGGAGGGGTTTATATATCTTGGATGGAGGGGAGATGGTTCCTCTTATCATGGGAGAAGGCCTTATCTCTTGGGTTTGTTCCATCCTAATAGGGGAAAGGAGCCCAAACTGACTTCCTTGACTCCATCCAGCCCAACCATTTACCAGACTTCCGTTACAAAGGTTCTAGACTTGGAAGCTTTGGCTCCATATTTAAAAAACTTCGCAAAAGAGGATCAACGTGACTTAGAAAAGGCTGATAGTGTTGTATGACGCTAGTCCTAGTGTTCATCTCTGCAAATCGGCGTGAGGAAACGGGTCATTATCGTCAGTCTTGAAAACTGGGGTAAAAGAAAGATTCTTGGGAAATGATGCAATACGGAAATGTTATGCTCATGAAGAGGGACATAATGGGAGTTTCTTCATGATGGGGAAGCATGTATGGTTCACTATAGAGGTCCTTATCAATCGTGGAATGGGGAGTACAGGGATAGTGACAAAATGCTGTGTAACACCAAACTAGGAAGATTCCATTCAAACATCAATATGGAAAGTTCTAGAAGAAAGGAAAAGGGAAGGATAAGAAGACCGTCACAGCCAAGAAGGGGGACAAAGAAACACTATATTGCACTCACTGCAAGAAGGATGGCCATGATGAGGACTAGTGGTGGAAGCTACATACGAAACTAACACCGAAGAGATTCGGTGGAAAGGGGAAGAAAAATATAGTGGCAATAGCACAGGACCTTGGATTGGGTTCCGACAATGAAACGTTGATCACAATCATGGGCACGAGAGGTACTCTCTTTATTAATGATATTTTTTATTCGGTTGCAAGCACTAGTTATTTGAATGAGCATGTGAGTCATGAGCGAAAGAGAATTGAGTTGTTCCACTTTAGAGTTTTCATAAATAATACAAAGGTGGAAACTCTGTTTGATTCTGGTTCCCAATCAAACTTAATCTCAGAGTCCTTAGTGAAAAGGCTAGGCCTTGAAACTAAACCTCATATGAGTCCATACCCGCTTGATTGGGTAAGCGATAAAGCCAAATTGCAGGTCACCAAGAAGTGTAGGGCCAGATTTGTAATTGCTTCTAAACTAGTGATGAGGTAGAGTTAGATGTATTACCTTTGGAAATCTATGGAATCATCTTTGGAAGCCCATATTTATATGACGAAAGGGTCGTTTTCTTTCAACATGAAAACAAGTATGACCTCACAAAGGATGGGGTAGAGTATATAGTCATAACTCATCATGAAAAAGTTAGTTCTAGCCTTGTCAGTGTTAGATAGATCAAAACACTGGTTAATTCGAGTAAAGGGTGCATGCTCATGGTAGTGAGGGAGAAAGAAGTCGAGAAGGCTAACACTTTCAGAGGTTGTGATCCTGATCATAAGAAAGAATTATTTGAATTTTTTTTTACTATGATGGATTGTTTCAGGAACTAAGAGGATTTCCCCCTAAATGGGAAATCCAACAGGAGATCCATTTGCAACAGGATGCTCCTTTACCAAATGTTGGCATGTACAGGATGGCTTCTATTGATATGGAGGAGATCAAGAAACAGTTGCATGAATTTTTAAATCAGCGAGTCATTAGATCGAGTTCTTCGCCTTGTGGCTCACCAATCTTGTTGGTGCCCAAGAAAGATGTGACATGGATAATGCGGATGGATTATAGGGCATTGAAAAATATCATGGTGAAGAATTGATACCCTCTCCGTCGCATTGATGAACTGTTAGATCAACTGAAAAATGTTGTTTATTTTACCAAGATGGATTTGCGTAGTGGTTATCACCAAGTTAAAATTGTAAAGCAAGACATCTGGAAAACTACATTCAAAACCAAGCAGGGGTTTGTTTGAATGGATGGTGATGCAATTCAGATTGTCCGATTGTGCAACACTCTATCCATGTTTATGAGGGTAATGAATGATTTATTTAGGCCATTTCTTTATGATTTTTTTCTTGTGTATCTAGACGATATCCTTGTGTAGACTAGGACATGGGAGGAACACATGTGTCACATAAATAAAGTGCTTGATGTTTTAAAGAATGAAAAATTATATTTGAAACTGTCGAAGTGTGAGTTTGGGAAGACTTCTCTGGTTCATTTAGGCCATATTGTTGGGAATGGGCAATTAAAGATAGATCCCTCTAAATTGGAGGTGATAATGAAGCGGCCTGAGCCCACGAATGCCACAAATTTCAGAAGTTTTCTGGGCGCAGTGAAATATTGGAGAAGGTGCATAGTGAACTTCTCCGTTATCATAACCCCCTTGCATGCCTTGACTAGTGTGAAGGAGGCCTTTCAGTGGGGAGGAAAATAGTAGAAATCCTTCGACACACTGAAAGCAAAGATTAGCACGGCACCGGTGCTAGCCTTACTAGACCTTCAAAAGCCTTTCAAAATCAAAACAGATGTCAACAAATATGTCGTGGGTGTTGTATTGATGTAGGAAAGAAATCTTGTTTGTTACCATTCAGATAGTTTCTCCTAGGTTGTTGTGAATTATCCTATGTATGATCGAGAGTTGTATGCCTTGATCTAGAGTGTAAAGAAGTGGAAACACTATCGAATCGGCAAGGAGACCAACATCCACACTGATCATCATCCCTTGCAGTGTCTTTAGTCACAGACCAAGATTCAGCAAGCCTGTCACTTCAGATGGATGGGATTCCTCCAACAGTTTCATTTGGTAATAAGATATAAGACGAGTGCCAACAGCAAAGTAGAAGATATACTTTCTCGCCATCCTATTTCTGCATCTGTAGTTTTGCAAAATGTTTCTTTGTTGATAGGAAGTTATGTTGAACAATATGCTAACGATAGTGATTTTAAAGAAATCTATGTAAAACTGATTCGTGGATTGCAGGTGGACGATTATTACTTGTAGGGAAATCTATTGTGCCACCTTGGAAAACTGTGTATGCTTAGTGATGAAAGGGTTCTTGTAATCCGAGAGGATCATTCCTCTCTGGTGTCTGGTCATTTTGGAATTGAGATAACTTTATGTCATTTGCAGAGGTTTTGTTTTTGGCCTCATATGAAAAACAATGTGACTCGCTTTGTAAAGGGTTGTGTGTTGTGTTCTGTTTCAAAGCCCTCTAATAGAAAACTTGGGCTCTACACACCACTCCCTATTCCGAGTCAACCATGGGAAAGTGTCCATGGAATTTGTAGGAGGTTTACCTATGTCTAGGAAAGGTCACAAACATTTATATGTCGTTGTGGATAGGTTTAGTAAAATGTGTATTTTAATGCCTTGTAAAAAGTAGGTCACTAGTGAGTAGACTGCTTTTCTTTTCTTTCAGCATGTTTGGGTCCATTTTGGGATGCCCACATCTATTGTGTCAGATCGAGACTCCCACTTTCTTAGGGATTTTTGGACTAGCTTGTGGAGAATGATGGAAAGCAAGCTAAAAAGAATTACGACATTTCATCCACAGACAGATGGACAAACATAGGTTGTCAACCGCACCATGGTACACTTGTTGTGAGGCTATTGTGGGAAACATCCCAAGTTGTGAGATGAAAAAATTTTGTATGTGCAACATGCATACAATCAAGAAACACATTCATCTACACAGAGCTCATCGTTTGAGACATGTTTTGGCTATCTACCCAAAGATCCCTTGGACATGTTCTTTGGGAAAGAGGAAGATGGCAATGGATGAGATGGTAGGGACAAAGCATGAAAGTTCATCAGTGGATATAGGTAATTCATCAGGAAGTGTAGGAGCATTTGGAGAAGAGCCAAGCTTGACATGATAAGCAATGAGTTGACCATCAGTTTTAAGTTGGGGACAAGGTATGGCTCCATATTAGCAAAGATAGAATGTAGGGAGAAGGGAAGAAACTGAGACCCATTAGATATGGTCCCTTCACCATATTGGCAAAGATTGGAGACATTTATTTTCATCTTCACTTTCCTTCTTATATGAAAATGTACTTAGTGGTAAATGTGGAAAACTGAAGCTTTATGAACCTCCATTGATTATGGATATCGACGAGGTCGCACAAATTCCTATAATGGATGATTTTGCACCCGATTATCTAGATAAGTTGCTCGAATATATCATACTTGACTGGAGGACCATGACTTCACAACATGGAGATGTGGAGTACATCGTGTTGGCTTCAAAGTAATGCATCCTAGCAAAGCTCAATGGATGGAGAGGGAAAAAGTGAAGGATAAATTTCTTCACTTACCAATTGACTGAAAAGTCTTTTGGTGGTCCAAAAGCTCTTAGTGGGGGGAATTGATCCAGGTGGATCTTCAGAAAAGTACTAGTGGCATGATTAAAGACTCAAAACTCAAAGAGGTAGAATTTGGATAATCTTAGCATCAGATCAAAGTGCTCGTCATCTTGATATCAACAATGTGAACGACACTCAAATCCGATTCCAGATGACAAAATTATAACAAGTCAATGTTTGAGTTTGACTTGTCTAGCTAGCAAGGAGAAGATGAAATGGCATAGTTTTAGTGAATGAGTGAGTGCCACGTGGAAAGTTGCCAGTGGACCTCACATATCACATATCGAAAAAAAGGAGGAGCGCTTAAGGAGAATCATTCACTGACATTCCTCGCCATGACTGTGATATCACATATTGCAGGCCGAAGGAGTTATGAATCAGCCCAAGAAGGACTTAGTTGTGATTCGATATACATTTCATATCACAATCGTACAAAAGGGCTGGTGCTTGCAATGTGGTTCAGGGTAAAAGTGTCGATTGCAATTTTGTGATGGATGTCGATTGGAATATTGCGATAGGGGGCCCAGACCCGAAATGTTATATAGTATGATTAATAAACCCGATGCGTCCACAGATGTTGCTGAGTGCTAGACCAATGCGCCAATGGGTTCACACTGATTGCGATACTGCGATGGGAGTGCCAAATGCGAAACATTATGACAAACATTATGACATATGGTGAATACTCCTGTCGGATCCATAGTTATCGCAGGATGTTGTGTCTGGGCATTGGACTGTCTGTCGATAAGCTGGAAGCGTCGATGAACCCGCCACCAAGAGTCATGCGCAGTGGTAATGGGTTTCTTTATTCGACATTGGATTTTCTATTGCGGAAGGGTTTTTACAGTGAATCCTTCCAGCTCTGTTCCGCCTGCTAACCTTGGCTTCTATGTTGGAACTGCCCCGATTTTGAGGCATGTTGCCATGCCATTATATGTATGACTATTGTGTCAAGATAAAGGTGGAGAGGAATAGCTGAATACGCATATTCTATTGCATACAATAGACTCTGACCCTAGCAACAAGATGAAACCTCGCCTTGAGGAGCAGGGAGGTTCTTAGAAGGTTGCAGAAGGCTCGATTATCCAAGTTTGGAGTTTGGATAGGCGTTTTTGCACTATTTTTTCTAGGAGTTCTGTGGTTTTGTCTGTTTTGAAAGATGGGCTCTCCATTCTTTGCCCATCTATCAACTTGGAGATATGAGGGTTGTAATTACTTTTTATTGTACTTTTATCCCTTTTATACCACTAATAAAAAGAAGGCCTCCCCACTATTTAGCAGGGCCTGATACATAGTCCAAATTAGATGAACTCTGTAATGAAATCATTCTGTCATGGTTTTTGTGTTCTTATGATTATTTTGGCATTGTTTATGTGCTTTTAAGTTCCATGGTTAATTAACTATGTTGTGTGTAATTCTGATGCATCTATAAGTAAAAGATCTTGTATCAATAACATATTGCCAGTATGAAACAACACGCACAAATAGAGTGAAAACACTAGACAAACGATACAACCACTATGAATAAGCATTGGAATGAGTGCCAAAAATGAAGAAATCCTTATTAATATTTTTACAAATACAAGTACATATCCTGCAATTCATCAAAGCCTGATAATGGAACATGGGCTCCTCATTCCATTATCCAATACAAAATCATAGCCTCACTACAGTGCACCCTACTAGATGCCAAGAGTTGAGTGCCTATAACTCTTTAAGCATAGATAAGCTATGTACTCCTAGTCTTTTCTTAAGTGCTAAATTTCTCCAGAATGACGTAGGAGGATACATTTATAGAGGTGAGGTGATTGTTCACCTACCATGACTTTTGACCTACCCTCGTGACTCTTGAGATTCCTCACTTCTCTCTATTTTTTGGTGAGTATTACATGCTCGAATGAATATCAACAATTTTTTTGGTATCCTAATGAGAAATATTTACA
Source organism: Pinus taeda (assembly GCA_000404065.3). Taxonomy (NCBI): domain Eukaryota; kingdom Viridiplantae; phylum Streptophyta; class Pinopsida; order Pinales; family Pinaceae; genus Pinus; species Pinus taeda. The sequence continues at coordinate 142,243 of APFE030398181.1, read as the reverse complement.
TATTGACAGAAGAGAGGTTGTGAGGAGAATGAAGAAGGTTCTGAGAGACCCTAGGGTTCTTATTGGCAATGTTGTCGTGAAACCTTGGAGACTTTTATGAACTACTTGCAATTGTGCCTTACTTGCATCCAACCATCCTATGTTTTTGTCTTCTTGATATTTCCAATAGGTTCTAGGAGCTTGAGTGGATCTAGTTTCCATCTTGTCAAAATCCTAGTCTAAAACTTTTGTGAGAAACCATAATTTTCTCCATGCACATCTCCTACCTACAAACAAATGACACCGGTCATACATATTTTCAACAAAGAAGTATATTTAAGAGCATAATTACTTTATTGAAAGAAAATCACTAATGAGGGCCCTTGTATAGTCCTCTTTTGTCTAATAATTGTCAATGAAAATGGCCTTTTGCAGGGTTCTCCTAACATTAATATTTGTTTAAACATTCGAAATGGAGCTTCAATTTAGTTTAGGAATCCATATTTCATTAGCCATTCCCTTGTACCAAGTACCCAAAATAATGGAGGCATCTTCCTCATTATTTTGTACTGCCAAGAGGTATGTATTTCCACTGGATTTGGGCTCTGACACTCTAATGCATGTAGTCCAGTTCCTTGAATCTAATTTTGGACAACTAGGAAGATTTCTTCCCAATGCCACAAATATTCATTCACAATCCAAGCATTGTCGTAGTCAAAAGAAATGTCATCTCATAAGCCTAACCATAAATGTAACCTCCACTATTTCAAATAAAAGACTACTCTATTAAGAAGATCGATGTTCCTTGCTTTCTTCCCTTTTTCAATACCCTTCTTTAACTTCCTGTTATCGGGAAATCTAGTGTCCATTTAGAGATGCTAGTCCCCCTAAGACGGGTATCTATCTTAGAAACAAACAAACTAAAGTTAATTGCATTTTCCTTTATGAGAAGTAGATGAGAGAGAAACAGAGAGTACCAACCTCAGTCGTTCGCTTGGCTCCTTGCTTGTTTCCTCTCCCCTATAACAGATCCTTGCCGCTTCTCCCTTTCTTATCCCACTTCAAAGAGCACCTGTAAAGTCAAAGCAGCATAATACCATCAAAGCACAGAGATCTACAATCATAAACAATATAGGACCAGATATATATTAGCTACACAAATGCATATATCGACTCAAACATACAAGAGTGTGGAGGAAAACTCAAATAGATTTATTTATAGAAAGAGTAGAAGAGAGGATTACAACCCATTGATCTAACCCGGTGTCATCCTCCTAGCATGAAATCCCTTCCTCACCTCATGAAAAGCTTAGATCACCCAACACTATGATGTTCCACAAGAAACCAACAACACTTCCTTACAAAATACAAGATTTCAACCTCTTGATCTCTGGTATGAGGGATCCATATATAGATGTTTGCAGAGGGTGAGTCAGCTTCTGGGATTTTTATTAGTGTCCTCTCTCTGATAGTTCTTGGTTCCACTTGGATATTCATGATCTCTTACTCATCCCTGGGTGAATTCAGAGAGGCAAGTGTCACATGAGAAGTTTCTGGAAGATTCCATGATCATCCACCTTGCAAACTGTCTCTGCCATTTGTCTACTCTCACCTATCACACCATACAAAAGGGCTTTCTAGTATGCATTGCACTTTTTGCATGTGGCAGGTGAGATGCATCGCACCCTTAGCACTGAGCAATCGGTATGGTCTAGTTTTGACCAATTCTGAGCAGTTTTCCATGGAGAACTTTTGGGAGATGATGTAATCAGTTGACCTTGTTCCTTTAGGGTGTGAAACAAAACTTTTAGGGACTCAAAATCCCTTGGTTTATGGACATATATGATTGAGGTGGCAGTGCCCAAATATGTCTATAACAATTTCCCCCTAAAGCATGAGGTCGTAAATCTTTTGATGTCGGGTGAAATGCTTTATCATGAGGATCTGAGGTTTTTCGAACTGGAAGATGACCTGTAATAAGATACAATACAATAATTTATCTTCATAATATTTTCATGATCTAGCTAAGGTGGGCATTCCCATGCTTAGCTTTATAAATTCATTCTCATGTACATAGGACAGATAAGTGTCTGTATGGTAGACTAATGATTCTAGTAGAGCCATCATCCTTTGGTTTAGATGATTATCTATGCAGTGATGATGTACATTTGATGTCTTTATGTTCCTAAATATATCGCAGCATGGATGGATGAAACTAGATCTTGGGTCTTCAAACTCTTTCAATATTCGCCTGAAGTATAAGTCGGTCCATGTGAAAAGATGTTATGGAGTCGAACATGGAAAGACATCCCCTGATTACCAGCCAATGATGTAAGTCGTTAACAAGCGTGAGAGGAATCACCGATAATGATGATGACCCTCAAGGTACGACAGTACAATTCACGTGGTGTGAAAATGGGACTTGGCGTCGAACACCACGCAAAATCTTTTGGTCGAAGGCCATTCATGTAAACCCATCGTCGGAAGTGAGAAACTTGCCATTGAGACATGCAAGCTTCAAAGTACTGAAAGGGTTGTTCCTAGATCGACTTCTTGGATAATGAGATGGTGTCGAAAAGAAGTGACCCATCGTAGTAGGGCATTAATGAATCCCACATCTACAACATGGAGCAGAGCAAATGATTTCATGGAGGTGAAAACAATCTGATGATACAGGGTTCAGGATGGCAGTCATGAAAGAATGAAGCGTGAAGGTATTGCAGCGGATGAGACACAAGCTGGGTTAGTGAATTCTCTAAGCAACTTCTCTTGAACATATCCGTGACACTGAAATGGATTGGTAGCGTTAACCCCAAAAATGGATGGTACGGTGGACCAATGGTAATATGACCGGTGAACGGAATAACCCAAACCGACTCAATCATGGTGATGGAGTGAAAGTGTCATGTTCAAGAGCGACTTGCTACCAATAAAATTTCTTCAAGTTTTCTTGCCAATTTTTCTCCAGTCATTGCTGGCTAGTACCTCTTTATTTTTGTCAAGCTTGAGGAGGATAACATATGCTTGTTCTATAATTTTCCCTTCGAGCAAACCTGTCGCTATGTTTTAACGAGCCTAGCGACAACGAAACTCGCTCTTGTCTGCATGGACACGTTTGTCGCTACTATTTTTAACAAGTTTAATGATAAAGATAACTTGGTCCCTTTTCAATTTTAAAGAGTCTGAAAAGGGATGGAAAGGAAACTCCAGTAATCCTTTTTCGTCATATAATCCCTCAAGTCCGAAAAAGTATAAAATAATACGAAAGGGATGAATTTTCGATAGTTTTAATGAGCCAAACAAGACAACCAGTCAATCTTTTTGTGTAATGATCCCTCAGGTCCAAAAATATTAAAATCTAGAGGAGGGATAGCACTTCCGATCGTTTTAACGAGCTGGAGAGGCCAATTACTCGGCAATATTTTCATATTTTACGAGTTAGATGAAAAGAGCTTAAAGGAGACTCGTTTTTTTTTTTAGGAACGAGTGATATTTTCGGGTAGCAGCTGGTTCCAGGTAAGTTTTGGAAATTTCCAATCATGACAGTGTCGATAGGATGGCTAACAGAATCACTCATCGCAATTGTTCCTCAAAATGGGTAAACAATCAAATGGAGGCGTATGATCGGCTAAAATAGAGTGGAGGTGATGGTAAGGACACAACCAAGGCTCAAAAGCTGATGATAATGCGTTCGCAATGGTTATTTACCGGAGGTGGGTTCATTTTTTAATGAGCTTAAACTCTGGTGGAACATTTGCTCATTGCTAGGTTTAATTTTTAACGAGCTTGAACTTTGCATAAAGCTGCTCGTGCCAGTCATATAATAAGGACGTCTCATCGATAGGTTCAACTTTTAGGGAGCTTGCACCATTCGAAACTTTGCTCCGGTGCCTTTTGCATGCAAGCTAGGAATGACCAACTACTGTCTTAGGGGTTAATTAACTACTGGGGTTAGGTACGAAAACTCTTCCTTTACTTTGCCACTGCCATTTGGCCCCTACAAAGGTGAATGGTTGATCTGACCAATCAACTAATCTAAGCAGTCGAAGTCAGCAGAAACTATAGGGTTAGAGTTACGTTGGTTTCTTTTCACTTGCATGCAAAAAGGTTTGCATGCCCCTGGGTATAGCGAAGTAGAGTTTCCGGGTTACCCTTCAATTTGCAGACAAAACATTTATTATGTCGGGAAAGGCATACCTTCTAACGGACAAAGTAGAGTTTCCAGGTTACCCTTCAATTTGCAGACAAAACATTTGCTCTGTTAGGAAAGTCCTACCTTCTGACGGAGGTATCTTATTCCAGTCTATTCCCATTTTCTTAAATAGACGGGTGTTTCAGACTTATTCATATATCCTCCACGAAAACCTACCCTATACCCGAATTTTTCCCACTGAAGAAGACTAGGGTGCATTCCCCCTGGGTTTCAGTCACAGTCACCGAATCCCTCGCGCTCATCAAGTGGACAGACTGGAGATTTATGAGACATTCCTTGCACAAAGAGACCAGTTAAGGATGGCATTTGACTATTAGCTATGTGTGAGCTGGGAAATGAAAGCTGGTCTACGAGCTTGACCACTCTGCCTTCATGTGGAAAACACATTACTCGAAAGAGCGAGGAGACAATGGCCCCCATAATATAAATATAGTCACGCCTAAAGAGTAGATTGTAATCTAAAGGTCCTTGGACTACATTACATTTAAATAAACGGTTTTCCCTCTCAAAGTTATAGTTAAATCTGGAAGGATCCCTAACGGTCGACTAGTTCCTTTGTCGAAGCCTGTCAGATTTCACATCTTAGGCAGAAGCGCTGGCGAACCAAGTGCTTTCCAAGCATTTGAGGAAAGGATACTCACATAAGCCCCTTCATCTATGATAGTACTAACCATGACCATCTTGTAAGCTTGTACTATGATTTGGAATGGTATATTAGATGGTAGGTGGGGTCTGCCTAGTAGATTCCAGTCGAAGGAAATGACTAGGTTGCTTGGAGGTGGGACCGAATAAATGGTCGGATAAGACTTTGACGAACTTCCTTCCTGTGGTAAAGGAATGGGTAGATTGCCCCCATGTTCATCGAAGTTTGTGTTTACGAAAAGAATTTGAACGATGTCGTTCTCATTCTCTTCGGTGACTGTATCATCTGAAGGTAGACCTTCCGAAGACAAGACTGGGTCGAATGTCGTCTCAACCTGTTGACTTTGGTCCGGTGTGGACTCGGCGGGTTTATCTTCAATGATAGATGCTTCGACTGACCAAAAAGGTGTGTCAGTCAGATTTTCAACTAGCGATGGATTCGGAAAGAATTTTTTGTATCTAGGAGGAAGCCGTAGTGGTGAAGTAGGACGGTTATCCAAGACTCTTTTAGCTTCATCCAGGAAGGGACAACGATGGATGGCATGATCGCCCTCACACAGTCTAGAAGGAATTTTAGATTTTCCTTTCTGTCTAATGACTTCATTTTCACTAGTTGACGGTGTACTTTCAACATGATTGTCAGAGGATGAGGACACCGGATTGTCAAAGCAGGGAGACCATTCCCTTAAGATCCGTGGGATGCAAGGACAATCTTGATGATAGTGGTCCCCTTTGCAAATGACACAAGGCGATTTATGCCTGGACGGTGTAGTGTGTGGATTTTCGATAGATGATGTATGGCTACCCCTTTTGGCCTTTGGCTCCTTCTTCTTCTCCTTCCCTTTCTTCTTCTTCTCAGTTACTTGGTTTTTAGTCTTACTAGCTTCACCAAGCGAAGAGGAAGAAGGAGAGGGAGAAACAAATGAAGTATAAGGTTTGCGGGTAACTCTAGTATCATCTAGTTTCTGAGTTGATTGATCAAGAATCATGGTGTTTTGAACGACAGAAGTCGAGAAGAGCCATACTGGCAGGCCAATTTTCAGTCCCGGAAGGGACAATGTGGCCATATGAGGTGCACCAACATCTCCCCAAGAGGAGAAAGGACTAGGATTTCCCCGAAGGGGAAATCCTTGGTTGGTGGACTCCATTTTCTCAACCTAAGATCAACGAGGGAACAACGATGCTATTTCGATTAAAATAAATTTTATGACGCTTTCACACAACTTGTTTTTTCAATTTTTAAGAGTCGAGAAAAATCTAAAGATGACTCTAGTCACCTTCGATTTTTAATGAGCCTGAAGTGACAAGTGCTCAAATGGAACTTTTCCTTTAAGGAGTCTGAAAAGGAATGAGAAATACTACTCTGGAAATCTAGACAGAGAGATTATCAAACCAATCACAAAACTGCAGAATACTTTTTACGGTACGACAGTCAATCTTCCCGAATGCTCTGTTCAGTGCATTGCGATTGATAGGGCGGCAGACATGGCTTCCTAGGGATAAAGGATATAGCCTATTGTGGTCTCCCAATATATACTCGATGGTACGTGGGAGCACAAGTTCGTACTGGCACTTGTCATCTCAAAGAGGAGGAATCACCCAACCTACGATGAAAACGATAGTTACCAGGCTTTACGACGTCGAAATACGTCTCTAGCCTAGACTTCTAAATGTTGTGTGTTAGGTTCCAAAGCGTTTTTATGTTCATTGAATTTATTTTACAGTTGATCTTTCTTAATAAGTTTTCCTTTAAGGTTCACCACGTGATGTAGATATACAATTCCTAAAATGCAATCTAAGATGATAAATAGTTGTTTATTCTTCTTTTTGTAATGAAAATCCTAGCTACTAAGGAAAGAGAAGCGAGATTCTTTCAACATAGAACAGAGAGCACACACTAGATGCACTATCCTAAACTAAAATCAACAAGCAGTCTAAATGCAAATGCACATGCATGTATTTGTTTTCCACTTTCTTAATGTGTGACTGAGAAAAAGAATGCTGAGTACAAATCTAAATTATCTTTTCAAAGCGATAATACTAATAATTTTCTCTTCAAAAACAAAAGGAAGACAATGACGACACTTTGCGATTTTGAATTAAAACTACTTTTGACACTTGAAATATTACTAATTCAAATCAAATACAAGAGTAACAGTGTAACCGATCATGAAGAAGAGTAGGATTCTTTTCTTTGACTCAAAACGACACTTGTGACATTTCCAAATCAAAAGACGACAGTTCGATTAAGCTACTTCTTTGTAAAGGAGAACTGTAAGTGGTGAACAATACATAAAAAAACATTCACAATTCTTTGTACAATGGAGGTTGAATAATGCAAAGGAAGGGATTTTCCATAGTGGTATACTGATCATAGACAACAAAACTCCTGAATAAAGCTGAAGAGAGTGAAGAAAAAACCAAAATTTGGAGGCAGAAACAGACTTATCTGATCATCGCACCTGTAACACAGGGAAACAGGGATGCATCTCACCTACTGCACATGGGAGGTGCGACTCATCCAGATTGCCTAGAGGAGAAGGTGTGATGGTCCAAGGACGAGACTTCAACTTGGTTTTTAGTCACAGTTTTCATCTTAGTTCAGGGATTTAGGCCGAGCTAATGATAGTCAGTAAATACAAATCACAAGGGTTGATCTAATGAGGTTACTTGAGCCACCACCAGGGCAATTAGGATGTTTGCAAATCAATTGTTCAGTTTATAAAAAAACCCCGAGATGGACTAAAGAAGCATTGATCTACTTTGTAGTTGCATAGAAAAAGCAGTTCGAAGACTAGTTGGCTTGACTTCAAGCTCCATCTGTAGTTTATAAAGTAAACAAATATATACAAGCAAACAAGCTATTTGTTCCCCAGTGGAGTCGCCATTTTTTTATTGGGAAATCTAGTGTCCATTCAGAGCTAGTAGTCCCACTAAGATAGGTAGCTATCTTAGAAACAAACAAACTAAAGTTACTTTCATTTTCCTTTATGAGAAGTAGATGAGAGAGAAGCAGAGAGTACCAACCTCAGTCTTTCACTTGGCTCATTTCTTATTTCCTCTCCCCTCTGATAGATCCTTGCCGCTTCTCCCTTGCTTACCCTTCTTCAAAGAGCACCTGTAAAGTCAAAGCAGCATAATACCATCAAGGCACAGAGATCTACAATCATAAACAATATAGGACCAGATATATATTGACCACACAAATGCATATATCGACTCAAACATACAAGAATGTGGAGGAAAACTCAAATAGATTTATTGATAGAAAGAGTAGAAGAGAGGATTACAACCCATTTATATGATCCAGTGTCATCCTCCCAGCGTGAAATCCCTTCTTCACCTCATGAAAATCTTAGATCACCCAACACTATGATTTTCCACAAGAAACCAATAGCACTTCCTTACAAAATACAAGATCCCAGCCTGTGGATCTCTGGTATGAGGGATCCATATATAGATGTTTGCAAGGGGGTGAGTCAACTTTTGGGATTTTGATTAGTGTCCTATCTCTGATAGTTCTTGGTTCTGCTTTGAGATTCGTGATCTCTTACTCATCCCTGGGCGAATTCAGAGAGGCAAGTGTCAGAGGAGAAGTTTCTGGAAGATTCCATGATCATCCACCTTGCAAATTGTCTCTGCCATTTGTCTACTCTCACCCATCGCACCCTACAGAAGGGATTTCCAGTATGCATCGCACTTTTTTCATGTGGTAGGTGAGATGCATCGCACCCTTAGCAATGAGTAGTCTGTATGGTCCAGTTTTGACCAGTTATGAGCAGTTTTCCATGGAGAACTTCTGGGAGATGATGTAATCAGTTGACCTTGTTCCTTCAGGGTGTGAAAAAAAACTTTTAGGGACTTAGAAGCCCTTGGTTTATGGACATATATGATTGGGGTTGTAGTGCCCAAATATGTCTATAACACTTCCTGCAACACAATGCGATCGAGAGTTCTCCATAATTCCTCCACGGAACTCTTTACCTTAAGCCATAATATAATGATGGTTACTTATACATAGTTATCATGAAATGCCCTATCATTTGTACATTGAGAATATATCCCCTTGCCATTGGTAGGAGATGATTTGCAACCAGTCCACCTCATGTAAATTGGAAAAAGTAGTAAATAATTTGTCTTTTATTCACTTCATGGTTGCTTTTGTCTCTGATTGTCACACGTTCTCATCATAATTTTGAGGAAGAGATGCATAGTTCTCCTTTTCACTACTTGATACAAATGTCTTGAATCGATTCGATAAGTCCCTACTCAAATCAAAATTGTTTTCAGTTCCACATTGCCTAGGAACAAAACCATCAGGATTCATTGATGGAAATATATGAATATGAGCCCTTTCAAAAATCAGGGATACCAAATATTCCTCAGGTAATTTATGCACAATCAATCTACAAATTGTACAAGTAATTTACACCTCATGGGTCCATCCCCTACATTGGGGTGTATTGTGCACATCCTTCCAATGCATTTATAAATCATTTGAATGATTTCTTTTTACCATATTCACAAACGCCCTCTGCATCATGTTCCCAAAGGTTTTCGAAAACTTCCTTTGTTATTCCTGGATGCAGGCTTTAACATGATGATAATGGTAGCATCATGACCCAAGTGTAGATACAACACCTGTGTGGTCATCACACCAATCACATTTAGGTATGCTACTCGAGGAAGTTCAACAACATCGCGCCTTGTTGAAGAACTGGCAATCTATGGAGAAAATGTGACCTCTGAGATGGTTTGCAACTTGTGGAAGTCACATAGTCACATTGCAGATGGGTCACGTCCTCTAGTTGCTTCTTTGAGGCTCTGGAGTGTGATTATGTGACCCGTGGGAGAGGTTGCGACCTATGGAGATCGCATAGTCCCACTTCAGCGTGGATCACAACTTTTGGGTGCAAGGATTAAGCTCTCTAGTAGTAATATTGTCCAGTGATCAAAGTTCATTGGTCAGCAAAGTAGGTCACAATATTTTTTTGTTGGTAGCTAAAATAACCCAATCAGGTAATCATCTACTTCCTAGAATAATTCTCCTTCGTTCGACCTCTCTCTACCTCTTGTATTCATGGCACACATTGCTCAAATGTAAGTGTTGGCCATTTTGCTTAACAGGTGTTCTTTTGTGGTTGTGCCATCATCACATTCATTCAACATACCCCTGTTTTATTCCTCGCAGTGATGTTGGTAAATGGGACATCGTGTGCTATATCTAACATGATATTCCAAGTCAAAGGTATCAAGTTACAATCAAAAGCACACAACGCCCTTAAGGAAAGTGTGTATCTTTTTAGTAGTCTCCCAATCACATTATATAAGCAATAGAGAAAATTACTACTGCCCCTAGAAAATGAGCAATCAAGTATAGAGTATAAACAAACCAATGAGAAAATGAGCAATAAAGTATAAACAACCATTTCAATATTACTACTACCCCTATAAAATGTCTTCTTGTCGTGTACTCAAGTTGTTTTAGTTTCTCCTGTTTCGGTATGCTATATGACTACACTGGTAGCACTAGAGGGTAGACTCACATAACATATTACCCATGGGTCACAAGATTCGGTGGGGTCTATTTGAATGTGGATTTTACATATTCCAATGCATGGGAATGTGCCGATCGTTGAGTTTTCCTTTTCTCCAGCGACATACATAATTTGTGTTCAAACCAAGTGCCCACCATAGAATGTTCCAAAGGGTGTTCTTCATCTTTCCTTTGGAATATATGAGGTCAGATCATGAAACCTTTAACTTGAATAGGTCTTTCCCAAAATGTTGTATATTATTTAATGGAAACTGATTCCATTAATATATAACTTAAGTGGCTCCTTCAAATCCTTTAATTAAGAGTGCATGGCCCAGGAATAACGAAGGCATGCTAGTTTTGATATGCATGTTGTTTTGATGGGCCTCTCCCAATTACTATCCTAGCAACACATTGAACCATTGTATCCTTGAATTTTTTCCTTCACAATTTCATCTTCCATGAAATGATATGATGCCTCAAAAGGAATGACATGAAACTCACTCCAATGTGTGGTTTAATACAAATGTTGCATCATTTAATTGTTCACCGTGTCATTCTCCACTTAATTCCATGAACAACAAATGAAATGAAAAAACGTTAGTTTATAAAGTGATACAGTTCATATGAAAGCATGAAAGAAAACAAATAATAATAAAATAATTCATCCAAATTAAGATGTTGTAGGTTGTATTGGTGGAGAAAATTATGTTTCAATTTAGAGAACAATATTAAATTAGGCATTAAATCAAACCACTAATCATAAGTGACTTTAATATTTTTCATTTCCCATGGTGATGACGTGTTTATAGCGCAAGTTCCGAACCACTAATCATAAGTGATTTTAATATTTTGTGTTTCCCATGGTGATGATGTGCTTATAGAGCAAGTTCCTTGGAGCACTATGTGAAAATGAGCTCTAGAGAGTGAATATTAATTCAAGGCATGGTAGGATCCTTAATCATAACAATTTTGGGCTTTAAAGATGAACACGAAATATAGCATTTTACCAACCCTAATGAGGCTTGACTGATGCTCTAACCCTTAATACAAGATGTATTCACTTCATTACAATTCATATGGTAGATAAATAGAGGCTATTGGGCCCATAGGACTTTTAATGCATCACCAAAGCAATAAATGCCCTAAAACCCTAATGCAATCATAAGGTCAATGTATGAGGTAAGTCAAGAAGAGTAAAGATGACATGCATCACGTGAGGGAGTACACCAATAGGTTTTAATAGGAATGGGCCATGGGGATATTGACTAATTCCAAAACCTGATCACAACTCTAATGGTTTGAGGCAAGCACAGGGGGACCCCAAATTTAGAATATGCCCAAAATTATGGATGTTGTTGTAGTGGCTACAACACAAAACTATAAAAAAAATCCAATATTGATTTATTATTGGTTGATGGAAGGTTGAGGTATCTAATTTTCTATGGTTTCAATTATGTTTTCACTCCTCCAATATGTTTACTTGAATATTATGGCTCCCTTATCCCATAAAACCAATGAGAATGATAAAATGTTGATGATATGTTATATATTTTCTTCCTACTAATGATAAACTAAGCATATTAATGACCCTTGAAGGCCTCCCTTTTGCAATTTGTCCCATGATAAATTTTTCGTATGACAAAGCATCCAACGAAATGTTGATACCATTGGCCAGTTCTTCTGCCACCATATTTTATTCCAAATAGAAAATGTATGCCGTGTAGGGATTTTGTGCAAAATAATCCACTTTCTTTAAATTATAAATTCTTGCTGTCATGTATCCCCCTCTTGATATGTACTCTTCCTCTTGTCTTCTAACTTTTCTATTCATTTAGGCCTTCTAGAATGGTCCCTAGCTATATCCTTCTAACAATGGTTCCCCTTCATTGTTGTTACTCTTCTCTCTCCATTGAGGATCTTACTTTGTGTTTTTCATAGATTTCTAGTTGGTCTTTGAACGGTTGAAGATATTCCCTTAATTGTTGCATTGACAACTATTACCAAGAGTCCTCCTAAAATAAAGTGTTTTCCAATTTATGGTTTCCCAAAGGAAATTTTCCTATACTAAATTTTTATTTTTCCATGTAATATTCTATATTTGAGATCCTATTATTGTTTCCTTCATTCCTACTAGTTATTTTCTAGTAGTATATTGAGCATACATTGATTTCCTTAGCTTGATCCATACTTCATGTTTCCTTTATATCCACCTCCATCAATTTATTTTCTCCATGAGTTTGACTTAGTTTTTTCGGGTTACACAAACGAAGTCCTCCATGATATTTGGGCATGTAAAAATTATCCCATGTGAAAAGGGTTAACTTTTTCTCCTTCTTAGCTCGTCCCCATTGGAAAGTTTGTTGTAAATTTCAATATTTTCTAAAGACAAATTGGAGGATTGATTTCAAAAGAGTTAATTTCCCAACTAAATTTAGGGAATATAATTTCCAGGTTACCAATTTTTCCTCCAACTTAAGGATTAGATTTTTCCATGAGGTGTATCTTATTGCATTTTCCACAAGAGGAACACCAACGTATTTGGATTGAAGGGAGCTTATCTGAAGAAGAAGAAATTACATATTCTTATAGGGTTATATTGGTGCCTAATGAGGCTACAAAATCATTTAACACTTTTTTGAATGCTTTTTATTTTTTTTCTAAGGTTGTAACCCCCTGAGGATGGCCCTTGTCTGTATTGTATATATCATGCTTAGATTGGTGAGCCAGGAAATATTTTAGGTCCTACTTTCCTATGTATATGTGTGTTTATGCTAGTGTTCCTATGTTATATGTTTTCAGGTCAGAGTGTCTATATGATTCTAGGTTGGCAACCCTATGTGCTAAATGACTAGAGAGCCTCGATTTGTAAATATTTAGTCACATGCATACTATTAAAATATACCACTATTTTGAATGAAGTCATACAAGAGAGTATGGGGAGATAAGAATCCATGACTAGGAACGGGTGGTATTGACAATGTTGGACCTGCCAACATTTAGGGGATTTCCCCAATATGAATTCCCAATTAGGCCTCACACTATTTGGTGTAGGAGTCTCATCTGGTACTATGGCATGGTTTCTGATGTAGTTGGTGCTATTGATATGTCTTGGCTGCAATTACGCATAGAGTGATGTATAGTGACTTTGGTGAGAACAAGTGTGTGACCCTATAGAGATTCAAGTGTGATGCATGAAGGTTTTTCCACACAGAAGGAAAATAAGTGGGCCCCTTAAAAGCCTATAATAGTACACAGCTAGAAAGGAACACACGAGCATAATGACATCACAAGATTATATGTGAAATAGTTCAGAAGTTAACAACGATGAATTAATACAACAACACACATTCAATAGGATTTGTACTAATGCAAAGGAAATAGTTCATAAGCATAAGCATAATTTAAATAATATACATTGAAAATATAACAAGAATATCCCTACTATACTTACAACATATGCATGAAAACATGTCAACTTTGAGATTTTATTAAGTGAAAGTTCCAATAATACATACACCATTGATGGACCACTGGCCCCGATAGTGGAACATGAAGTCAACATCACATGCTCAACCAAGGAAACATACTTCCTCTACACTACGGAGAAGCCAAGGCTATCAGAAAACTCCCAACTCTATGCCTAAATCTAGAGAAAAGCTTGGCTCCCAAAATCCCTTTACATGAGTTATGAGATTCTATTTATAACAAGAGGGGGGTGACTCTTCAACTCCCTTTTTTGACTTTTGGACTACCCTCATGAATATTCAACTTATTTACAAAATAACCCTTTATATTACATCATGACTCTTCACATTCCAAAATTGACACTTGGAACTGCACTTACAAATTAATTACAAATAATATTACAATTTGCACTCGTACCCATATAAGACAAAGTAGGGTAGAGCTAATTAGATAACTTAACAAGAAAAAACATTGTCATGCTTGATTTTGGGAGAGCTCAAGCTCAGTAACTTCCACTTGGTGTTTTTCAGTCATGTAGTGGTGCCAAGCTTGGTACTGTGCGATGACATCCCCAAATTGTGTGATGATGTCTAGCGTGAAGAAGACTCTAGCCTCCATGGCATCTGGGTACATTTATTTAGAACTAGTTTCTATTTCCTTCTGAAGCATGATCAACATTGTCTGCACTTTGATAGGGCCACCAATGTAGTTATGCATGTTCTATATATTCACTTCCAAGCCCTCCTTGGTCGAATTTTGTCTCAATTTCTCCAAGTATTCCTAGATCTCTTTTCTGAATTGGTTCCCAAGTTTGGCTTTAATTAGTGAGCCAACTGATGGGATCTTGTGGGTGTTCACCAAGAAATCCATATTACTGTATATCTATGCATACGAGGCCTGAATGTTACCAATGAATGAGTTGAGTTGTTTGTTGTTCTAGATCAACATCCACACTCTTGATTTCTCTAGCTCTTTCTGTGGCTTCATTTTCTTACCCAAGTCAACAAATGCCCCTTTGTATTGCATTGTCTAGTCATGCATGAAAATGGTTGTAGCTTGCACATTTCTGAGAGTTTTGACAAAATGTTTACATTGTTACTACAAGCCATATAGGTGAAAAATTTCCTTCTGCATGGTAGCAAGCTCCTCATAGAGATTTAAAATGGTCTCTCCAAGTGTCGATAGTTCATTAAGTATCATTGTCTTCATTTCCTCCAAGTGGACCTGTGCAGAAGCTACATTCTGAGTTGCTGCATGGATTTGTTCAACCTTTTGCTTGAAATCCTACAAGTTCTTTGCAATTGCTTATTCTCAGCCATCATACATTGAGTATTTGACTTTACTTTGCTTGTGAAGGACAAGTTGGTTAAGCCAGTTTCTTCGAGATCTCTCTTAGTGTCAGCCACAATTACTCTTTCTCTCATAAAAGCAGGAGATGTGAGATTATTTCGAAAAGTCTTCTTACGCGCTTGTAGAATCTTCTTCTAGAGTTCATTGTATGACAGATTGTACGTGTCCATAACCGTATCATCATCAAGAGGAACAACTTCCCCTTCCTCACCTAGAGATGACTCTGCAGATATAGACGATGGAGACTGAATAGTGACCTGTTGTGTGTAAGAAATTAGGTCAACATATTGATTTTGAAAATCCATTTCCACTTCTGTGTCATCGATCTCTATAAATTGTTCAATCTGCTAAGCAAACTCTTGATCTTGCATCTATTTGCTCTCATCCTATACTGACTGTTGATTCTTTTCTTACTCTTCAACTTGTTTCCTCCCTATTTCTTCTACTACTGTGCTTTGCCTTTCTTCTTCTTCCTGATTTTGCTTCTCCTCTTGTTCTTGATTATGATTTTCATCCTCCTATCTCCTCTACTCTTCCCTCTTCTTCCGTTCTTCTCTTTGCATCCTCTATTTCCTCTATTCCTCTACTTCTAAAGCCGCTTTCATAAGAGTTGGATCTATTTTCATAGTCCAGCTTCGTTCTCCCCATAGACTATAAACAACCTTTCTCTTTTCCTTATCCTATGCAGAGTTGCTCTCTTATGCTGGTGCTACTTCCAAAGTAGCTTCCTTTTGTGGAGTCGCCTTTGAAGTTCCCGCAAAACTTATTCAATCACGGGTCTTGGAGGTATTACATAAATTCTTCTATGAATCCTCCTCCTTCCAATAAAATGTCCCACTGAGACACTAAAAGTGAATTCTTTCACAGTGGTTCTTGAAAATACAACGGGGATCATACGGATTAAAGTCTTGTGTACTGAATGAAAACTTCTCTATCTCCTTTCCTTCGGTATTTACGAATTTTAGGTTATTTATCTCGTACAATCCAATTTTCATAGGAAGAGTTTTCGAAGGTGTTTTATTCTTCCTATGTAACACTATTGACAAACATGCGGTGAGATGATATTACAGTTCTTGAATGCCGAGCTTGTCGATGACATACCTTGGAAAAACATGCAATGACTTCTATTTGTCAAACACTCTATGGAAGGTGCCATCCAATGAGGAAAATCAATCTATGATCTCTGATATTTCCTCCATTATTGTAAGCAACATGCAAGGTGGTTCTTCCTCAAAGATAATCTTGTATAGTGGAATGAGGAAGTTGTTAGTTAGCTTCTCCTTAACTCCTCGTTGTTTCCAATCCGAGAGAATCTTATAGTGGATGTGCACGGTAGGGTTTCGAGGTGTCCAAGCCCAGTTCATGCCAAGGAATACATTATGTGTGCAGATTGCTTCTAGTAAATACTTATACATATAGAATCTCACTTTCCTGCCCTTGGGAGGATTCATAGCATTACCTACATTGATATTTAACTGTAGAGCCAACAAGTATGACCAGTTGAGTGACTTCAATTTGTTCACAACTTAGTTCGGAAAGATTACCCACCCTTTCAAAAAGGTCTTTGTGCTCTACTGACAATATATTCTACAAGGTTAGATGATCAGTAGTTGATAGGTCCTCCCGAGGGACCTTACCTTATGTGTGTTGGTGGGTGTCTGTCAAAATTTTGATGACCCCTTCACCCAACTCTTGACAACATCTTTCATGCTCAAATAGATGTTGATGGCATAGAAGAGTGAATCCATGAGTGTTTCTAGCTCAAGAAAATGGTACATACGTTGATAATCTACTTCTAGAAAAGTGGAAAGCCTTCATTCACTGGCACTACTCAAAGTCATCATCTTCACATCAATATGTGAGACAATCCAGGTGATGACATCTGCACGTGGGAAGGTTGGATATCTGCATGCAACCCTGTGTATACCTCATTTTTGGACATTAGTGTATACCTGGCAGTCCTCTAGATCTACTGGGAAGTCCTTTGCTGAAAAAGCTTCATTTACTTTTTTCAATGTAAGATCTAAGTCGTTTTCTACCTACAATTGAGTGTCTGAGTATACTAGAATTTGCTCAATTGTTTCCCTGGTACTGCTTTAAGTGGTATCTTTTGAAGTAATTCTCTTGGGTTCCATGGTAACAATGATTGTTGGAGAAAAGTTCTCAACAACTGTGGTACCTGTGGGATAGAAAAGGCACTCATGGCAAGAAAACATTATCTTTCACAAATCTACCTTCACAACAAGATCAGGTAGCAAATGTTAGGACTCCATATTGTCTACTTTTGACCTCATATTTTGTCATGATGTTACCAATTTTAGCCCATAAGTAGAAACCCTTGATAACATTTTGACCTCATCATTCCAAGGTATGAAGTAACTCTCCTCATTTGCTATATGTTTAATTATTCAACACATAGTCATGTTATCTTTACAATTAATCTTTGGAAATTGGCTAAGTCGCTGACAATTGATTGGAACTGTTCAAAGTCCATAGAATTGTAATTCACAGTTGCTGCAACACCAGCAACAGCAACTGTGCAGTTGCTGCAACACCAGAAACAACAACTGACTAAAGCAGGAAAAGTCTTAATTTGCAAAGGATGAAACAATAATTGTCGAGCTGGGCAGTAACCATCTGAAGCTAGCAGAACTATACTTGGCCGATGATGATATAGCACGATCAGCCAAACTTAGTCGCAGATGCTGGAACACCAGGAACAACATGAAGAGCTTTAAGCAACAGTTGAGATTTACCAAATCGACAACAACAGCGGAACAACCAAGGATAGTACAAGGACCCCGATGAGATAGACGAAGACTACCAGTTTTGCAACAGCGGAAGGATCTGATTAAACAAAGGACGACAAAGATATACAATGTTGTAACAGTATGTTGTAACAAGAATTGATTTGCTATTTTTTGTACAGAAGGATCAAACTGAATGAATAATGACAATCTATTATAATAGATGTCTCCTCTATAAAGAGGAGACATCTACAGATGAAAGCTAGCAAGTTATAACGGAAGTATTGTAGTGCAGAGCAGTGTGAACTTCTATTGTAATTGGAATTTTTGGAAAATGAATAAAGCACTGTTCTGAGCATTTTAACTTAGCATATGTGTTCAGGGGTGTTACACTGAAATTTGTCACCATGATTATCTGCAGTTAATATGGCCCCATCAATAGCCATATTGTCCTCCTTGTCAAGCCCCATACCTCTGCTCTTCATGTCAAGCTTCAAAAAGAGAGAAAGTCACTTAAAAACATGTTTATCTCTGGGTACGCAGGTTCTCTCTACCTTGCCTGCGTGTACGCATCCCAAACACACTGTACTTGCATACTTGTACGCTCTGTAAGCCAAAGGATGGGTGCGTACCCCTGGAAAGGTCAAAAGGCGCGAGTTTCATCTTTAAAAAGTTACTTGTGGTCACTTCTACAGCCTTCTAGAAGAGTGTTTGACGTGTATTGAGCGCCTCCAGATGGTTCATGCATCCCTATGATAGAGGAGCTTATCCCATCAAGAGAGGAGCTACCCCATCCAAAAGAGGGAGTATCCCATGATGTTGGAACTGAATAACGTCCTCTAGAATACTATAAATACAGGCATTGGGCCAGAGGAGGGAAAGTTGAAAGCTGAACATTCCAAAGGGTAAATGCTGCTGGAATTAGGACTTCCATTGTTGACTTGTGAGGAAAGATCATTATCCTTTCTTGTTGCCATATTGGGAGTGGGTGAGCTTGTCAAAGTAGAGGAAATCTCTTGGACCCTGGGAGGAACTTGCACAACACCAAGACTCAGGTTGTAATGGTTCCTTTTTTGTTTCCTTAATACAAATAAGTCCATTCTTCTCAATGATTTGTTGTTAATGAATTATTTCATATACTCCTTGGTCTATATGATGAATATGCTTTGTTTTATGAAATATTCAGGTCTTATGTAATCGTTTGACTGTTAGTGTATGCAGGTCTCAAAGTGAAGGAGGAGCTCATCTGGATCGACGAGGCTGGACTGCTACAACAAGCGTTGGACTTGAGGTAGGATCGAAAAACACTTGGTTTCTCATAGAATATTGTATGTTTAGAGAAGGATTTCTCTTAATTGTCTTGTTTGTCACTAGAGAGTCTTAGACTCCTAGGGAGGTTAGTTTTGTCAGCAAAAATAACTCTTTCCGCATGAAAAATTGGCGACTCCGTTGGGGAATCCATTGTTAGGAAGGGGAATAATATGATGGGAATAGGGGTTATGGGGGGAGATTTTGTTCAGGGATATGTAGGAGGGTTTGGGGATTTTATAAGGTAGGGTTTTGGGGTTTACATTGACAAATGAGTGGAGGGGATAGGGAATAGGGGTTTAGTACTATTTTAGGGTAGCGAAAATAGGGAAAAATGGGATAGGGGGAAGGGAACAATGGGAAGAGGGGGAAAAATGAGAGCGAGGAGGAACCTTGGTATCAATATAGCAAATTTGCAACCCTAGAGAAATGGCTTTGATGATTTCAAGTGGTAGGGTTTAGGCGTTTTTTATTGCAATTATAAACGGCCATGAACCATCATTATATCCACAAAATTTGATGAGCAAGCCAAGATATAGACCCTACCTGGCAATCGGAAGGAATTCCAAATGATTTGTGGCAAATTTGGAACAATTTCGGGCCTTTGTGGGTGTGCATCGTGCAGC
>APFE030398181.1:31001-115202 GCA_000404065.3 Pinus taeda | reverse complement strand
GTAAGATCGAGAACATTTGATTCCTTGTAAAATGATGTGTATCTAGAGAAGGATAGCTCTTATTTGGTTTGTTTGTCATTAGAGAGTCTTAGACTCCTAGGAAGGTTAGATTTGTCCGCAAGTATAACTCATTCCGTGTGACACCAACGCATTCAAAAACATCTGGAGGTGTTGAAAACCATGGAATTCACCTTAGTTTAGTGGTTTTTGAATGTGTTGGTGGATAGGGTGGAAAATAAAGGGGTAGAAAATGTCCATTTGCTCACCGACGTGATGTGCAAGTTTTCAGAGGGCTAGCTAAAGGAGGAAAGCCAAAGGTTGGCAGAGAGAGATCACTCCATGCCATTAAGGCAGGTTGATAGAGAAGGGATGGGCCCAAATCAGGACAGTGATCTACCAGTTCATACGAACAAATAATCCTTCATTATGGACATACTTAGGAAACGAGAAGGGGTATGTGTCTACAATATAAGGATAGAGTGATGGTTAATCATGGGAAGGAGAGGATTTCCCCCATAATATATTGTTAGTGTGATCGTCTCATTAATAGGAGGTGTGGCAAGAGGAGTGGGAAGGTACAAAATCAAGAGGGGAAACATACAAGAGCAAGGTCGGGGTGATTATGATTTTGAACAAACCGCTCGCAGGGGAAAATGAGAGGAAGGACATCCACAAGTACACACGAATGAATAACAACATCGCTAGCAGGTCAGAGTTACTGAAAATGGAGAGTGAAAGTACTCAAATATCGGCGAGGCAAGTCTCATCTGGGGTGTCAACTTTAAATCATAGCTAGGGAGCAGGCTTCATCGACATAAGGCAAAACACTGAAAGGTGGTGTAATTGTAAGTTGTTGATAGTAATTTCTATGAGGGAAATCTAGTTATCAAGGAGTGCAATGAGTAAGAGGTAGAGTGATGCTAGCAGGCCAAGAGGTAGATCCCAAGTGGATGCTCAGGGCTTTGAATTTTGCAAATAGACGTGCATGGAGGAAGCAGTGGATGTTGCTGCTAAACAGTCACACAAAAGGGAAGGATATATTGGAAATCTGGGAGAGTGAGGTTCAAAGACATTGTAGGGCTACCTTTGATGGTAGAATAGAGGAGGAAGGAGATTGGATAATCAACACAGGGAAATCCAAAACATAGATGACTCTGTACCAAAAGACCTTGGAGACTGCTTGGCATGTCAAGAATCTAGTGCAAAAGCTGCAAGCAGAGGCAGCAGAGTAGAGGAAAAAGAGGCAACTCGAGACAGAAATCGAGTTAAAATCTATAGACCAACGCCTAAAATAAATTGGAGAGGCTCTCAAGGGTTTGGTTAACATAGAGAAATTGCATGTTGGCAGAATTGGGGATCTTAACAAAATGTTCTCAATCTATCTAAATTATATCGATAATGTGGATATATCGATGGGTGTAGAGATAGGAGATTTGGCCCGCTTGAGGAAGTATCGAGTTCGAGAGGCTTGCGCTGCAGACGGCTATCCATCGACAACCCTAGAGGCTCCAGCGACAACCATATTTTAGCACTCTTTTCACTTGTAATAGAAGATTGTCTCAATATTGAAATGTTGTTAACTCAAACTATTTAGTAATTCAGTTTTCATCTCCAATTTAATAAGTGCATTGTATTTGTAATTCCTCATACAAGTAAATACAGTTGAATTTAGATTGTGGATACCTTATTAACCAACTTTGGAATTCAAAAGTCATAGGCAATAGATATGTTGTGGCTCTTAAAACAAAAATTTAAACAGTAAAAATATATAAAAGTTTCAGGAAAAAATAATAAGCATTCTATCCAAATAATTATCCTTGGAAACAGTAAGCTCAATTGTTTTGAAGATCGTTGGAAACAATAAACTCTTCAAACCTCCTTTATTTGGGTAAAGAAAATGTGCAATTGATACCACATATGTAATTAACCATTTAACTATGATTAATTGGTATTTCCTGATCAACATTTATAAACATTTATCAAATACCATCACACAAATGGCATGGTTAATATCAGCAAAAGGCATGGCTATTAGTGTAGCAATGATGAAGCATTTGGCACATGAAGAATACAACAACACAGCAGCTAGATATAGTATTTGAAATTGAAAAATAGGAGATACTAGAATGCCACAGTTAACATTGTAACATAGTGCTTGGCACAGTTAGGAAAGAAAATAAACATAGTTAGAAAAGGCTATTCATTGCAGCAAAGTAGGCACTTGGACGTAGCGAATTCAGATGTCCCATTTGTGGTTTGATATTCCTTTTTTTTCTCTGCATAATGAATTTCCAGAGGAAACTCACTAGGTACTTTCCCTCATTCTGAGAATGGTAGCCAGGGTAAACTGGATTCTTCAGGGCTCAAGGCCAGCTCAACTGTCAGCAATTAGCTCATGAAGAGAGCAGGCATGTCACAAAGTGGAATATGAACCCAGATGTAGGAGGAAAACTACTTTCCTCTCAACAACTGGAGCTACACCCTCAATGACATATACAACTACATTGCTGAGAATGAAAATGATGTCAAGAAAATCATTGATGAAGAATACAGGCTTGACCAAATAAAAAATTTCTCTCTGGACCACATCAAATGTAAATATGTTCTCTTCTCCATGAACATGTGGACAATCATTCATGCACTAGACTTTTAAAAGGAAATGTAAACAACAAACCTCTAACAAATCCACATGAAGTCAATGTTGAGGGACAATTTTGGGACCTAGAAAAGGTGCACTCACAGGGATAAAATCACAGTGAAGAGAGGCTCCTTCGCTGTCCCAAAAGAAGGTTCTTCATCACAGCAAGGAGGCTTCCATACGCTGTCAAAGGAAGCTCCAAAAGAGCCCTAGTTGCGGTTTTCTATTCACAGCTAAGGCGCAATCAAAGGGAGCCTAAATGAACCCCTAATCCACAATAAGAAAGAGACTCAATACACAGTCCTAAAGGATGTGCTTTAGGTGTTGTTCAAGTAAGGAGACCTAGCACGTCTTAGTATTTCAGTGGCAACATGATGATGACAACATTGTGATTGAAACTATTCCTGAGGACTGTTTATAAGGTTGGTAACCTATAGTCATATTATATTAATGAAATCTGTCCTAGACCAAAGTTCAAATCAGTACACTTAGATTGAGTCAAGTCCTTGTATGACTTATACTACTGCATTGATAGTATTTGTTGACTGAAGATCAAAGGCCAGACTTGCTGCTATGCTAGACCACAGGACATAGCTAGCCGCAAAGGTATTGACTTGAAAGCGTGACAATTGTGGAGCTGCACCTCTAGGTCATGGATTGGTAACTGTGTGAAGGAAGAGGATTGAATGTTGCCGCCATATCTCATAAAGCAGTTACAGCTAGTGCAGCAAGCAGTTATCAGTGTTTTTGGGAGCTGTATTGGGTCAAGGGTTAACCATGTTCAACTCAGATTGCTGAGCATTCTATTCGTGCCATATGGATGAGCTTACATTGATGTCAGAGTGTCAGCAAGGAAATTTTCAAATAACTTAACACAAAGAAACAAGTAATCAAATTCCATTAAAATGCACTTAACTTTACATATGCCCAAAAGCAGAGGAAATAATTAAGCTAGAATCAGATCCAAGAAAATGCAACGTATTATCGTCTTATGCTTAGTAGAGCTTACAAGGAAATGGGTTGGATATGTGTTTAAAGTCTGCAAAATCAAAAAGATATAATCTAAAGGTAGCCCCAACAATCTGAACAGGCAATAGGATATGATAATAATTTATTCAAAGAGATATTTTTTAATAAAACAAACAGAAAGCCTAAACACATACCTGTTTTAGGCAAAAACTATGGAAGATCGGCCTCACAGAAAAAAAATAGAATTAAATGCAGAGATTATAAAACAGAGAATTTATCAACCAAAATTAAGACATCACGTCTATAAAATGCCAGTCATTGTACAATTGTTCTCTGCTTAAAAAAGTACCATACGAGTATTCCAAACAAAAACTGTGGGGATTTTTGTTCTATATCAATAACATTGTCTAGTCCAATTGCCGAAAATACTAGTTGGTTTTGTCCTAAGCTATGTGGAGTGATTGAACAATGTTTTTGTTAGTGGAAATGGATTAAACACCATAAAAAACAACATAGCACTGAAACTTGACAACTATCACTTGGATTTCCAAAAAACATTATTGGATCTTATTATTTCCACAATGACACCTTATTATACATAGGAAATCTAAACTACCTGAATGCTCTATTATCAATGTTGAGAAACTCAGCAGTTGCTAATCAGTTGAATCAATTGTTGTCTCTTGTCTTCCATCATTTGTTTCATTTCTACCTCAAGCCAAACTACCTTGCTTTATGGGATTAAATTATCACAAGATGGAGCAGTTGGAATAACCATTTGTTTTTTGTGCCATAGAAAAAACATACCCTTAAAATGAAGTTCATAGATGAATTACCTAAAATTTGAATGCATAAATGCGTGAAAAATCAAGGTAATACACAATGGTTTGGGAGTTTAGTCATGGGGATTTATTCATGGTTGTTGATTTTGAGAAGATTTATTTAGGGTCTTAGAATCTTGTTTTCCTCAATTGACCATTATTAGGTTTCAAAGACTAGTATGTAATGAGAAATACCTCATAATGGTGTTTATAATCCTAGTTGTAGTCAAATGATCCCCTACAGAGGTCATATGTAGTAGTTTTGAGCCTCATTCATGGATATTGATATTGATAAGCCTTTTCCATGCCCTAGTTTAATTCTTTTCATCCCCTAACTATTGTCCAAGCCTTAAGACCAATTTATGTTATGCAAATCCAGCTATGGGATGTTATATTATTAGTGGGATACAAAAGTACTGTACAAAAGTAATTTGTAGTGGTTAAGTATATGTTCATATTTTTTCAACTTGAGAGGCATCACTAAAGGCTTAAGGCTTGTGATCTCATGCCTGAATAATTTCCAAGGCCCCAATACTAGTTTGTGGTGCACAATACCTTCAAATAATGTTTGTGTTTCTAGTAAAAATCCAAATATCCCATATAGAGGTCAAATATGTGTTGGTTATATTCCTTGTTCATGGTTTTAATGCTTGAGAAGCCTCAACAAGGGAATTTATGGAAATTTTTTTCCTTCCCTAAGCATTTCAAAGGAATTGAGATTTGTCTATGATATGAAAAACCACCTAATAGAGATCATATTCTCAGTGAGAAACCAAGGAAAAATATTCTTGTAGAAGTTAATTGTAGTTGATTAAGTCATCATTCATGGTCATAGAGACAAAATAAAAAATAAAAAATTAGGTCATAAACCCCTTGTTTAAATCCCATGACCATTTTCAAAACCCAAGGCAAATTTGTGATGCATGAAACAATATAATGATAATCATAATCCAAATGGGAGTGCCAAGGTACCATATAGAAACCATGTGTAATCAAGGTAGTACTTGCTCATGACCTTCAAATTTCTGAATAATTGTTTACGTTCTAAAGTCCCTATTTTAATCTCCCAACCTTTATAAAAATCCCAACATTATTTTTATGCGGAGAATAATATTAATGATATTAATATTTCTAGTGTGAGGCCAAATATACCATATACAAACCTTGTGTTGTGGGTTGACACCTCATTCATCTCAGTCAAGATGGAGAAGCATAACTAAGGACATAAGGCCCTTGCTTTCTTGAGAGACCATCATCATGACCTCAAGACACAAGACCACCCAAAAACAATAATTTTCTTATTCAATGTCCAAATATCCCATGGAAAAATTATTTGTGAATGTTGTATGACACATTCATGGCATCAAATCCAAGAAGATTTGTTTCAGTCCTATGTCATGTATGTTCATCAATGAAGAATTCTCAAGGCCATGAGGCAGAACTTATATTCTCAATGATATGACAAAGATCCCATGCAAAAATCATGTATGGTAGTTTGGAGAATTGGTGTCTTTAAAGAAACTTTCAGATTTAAAAGGAACCTACTAAGAAAAATAATAAAATAATAGTTAAACTAATAAAACAAGGGTTTGTGAATTTAATATTAGGTCCTTATAATTAACTCAAATTTCATGTGGGGGCATTCGTTTGAGACAAAATCTATTTTCTCACCCACCAAGTACAAACTCAACATACTATTGACAGAAACAGTCATATAAACTAGAAATACATGTATTATTAATGTATATGGTTATATATATATATATATAAAAGTTTGTAGAGTGGTTACCTAGGTTCACATGAAAGGGGTGACTACAACTAAAATTTTAGCAAACCCAAATATTTTTCTTTATTTCCATGCACACTATATACCCTTGTGGTTGACATCATCATCTTGAAACCACTTGAATTTTTAAAAATATAATGTTGATATTACATTTTTTGTTTTGAGGCCTATTTGAAACCTCAAGATTTCTCTAATGAATAAGTGAGCCCAAGAAGCATTATTCAAGTCATAATTCCCTTTATTCAATAACCTAACCCTTTTACCAATGCCCTTATAGACATCCATGGTGTACAATGGTTCCTTTTGATGTTTTTATTCCAAATGGGAGGAAACAAGTCCCCTATATAGGTTTTGTATCGTGGTTTAGTTCCTTTCTCATTGATATTAAACCATGAAGCCTTATTCATGGTCTAAGGCCCTTGTTAACCTATTATGACCATTGTCAAGCCTTGAGCTTTATTCATGGTGCATAATATCTCTAGATGATTTTCATATTCATTGTGGGAACCTAAATATTCATTACAAATGTATCATATGTGGTGGTTTGAGTCCTCATACATGGAAAACAATCCTATGAAGCATCATTTAGTGTATGAGGCCATTTCTTTTTTCCCTTAGCCATTTTCAAGGCCTTGATACCCATCAATGATGTAAAATAAGTTGTGATGATGGTCATGTTCCTATAATGAAACTAAATATCCCCTACAAAGGTCATGTGTGGTGGTTTGAGGCCTTGTTCATGGTTGTTGATATGAGAAGTCCCATTTAGGTATCTCAAGACCACTCCATGGTGCATGATATCTCTTAATGGAAACCATAATCCTACTTAGAGTTTAAATATGCCATATAGAATTCATATCCTTTCTTATGATTCTTAATTTTAACAATGCTCATTTATGATACAATTCAATTGATTTAGTCTCCTTACCATTGTGAAGGTTCCCTAATTATATTGTGATGTGAAACACCACCTAATAGAGCTCATGTTATTAGAGTGAGGCCAAAAATACCCTACATAGGTAATGTGTTATGTTTTCATGAAGTAACCATGGTCATTGAGCCCGTCAAGTATAATTTAGGGCACAAAGCCCTTGATTTCATCCCTCAATCATTTTCAATTCCTCTATGCCCATATGTGGTATTCAACACCTCCAACAACTCTCATATTGCTAGTGGGAGGCCAAAGATCCCTAATAGCGGTCGTGCAATATTTTTCAAGGACTTTTCTCATGGCCATCTAGCTAAATCCCCATTTATAGTTTAAGGATATTACTTTCCTTACTCAACAATCAGAAAGGGCTCAATGCTTTTTGGTGGTGTATAATACCTATTAATGATGCTCATGTTCCCATATCAAGAAGATTGATTAAACCTGTATTTGTTGACTGAAGATCAGAGGCTTTAAGTCAAAAAGATCCATTTCCACCTATAGATATCTCTATTGTTGACAATAACAAAGCTGGACAGCCCTAGAAGATTGATTAAACCTGTAAACCCTAAATGACATATACAACTACAGTGCTGAGAATGAAAACGATGTCAAGAAAATCATTGATGAAGAATACAGGCTTGACCAAATAAAAAATTTCTCTCTGGACCACATCAAATGAAAATATGTTCTCTTCTCCATGAACATGTGGACAATCATTCATGCACTAGATTTTTAAAAGGAAATGTAGACAAGAACCTCTAACAAATCCACATGAAGTCAATGCGGATGGACAATTTTGGGGCCTGGAAAAGGTGCACTCACAGGGATTAAATCACAGTGAAGAGAGGCTCCTTCGTTGTCCCAAAAGAAGGTTCTTCATCACAGCAAGGAGGCTTCCATACGCTGTCAAAGGAAGCTCCAAAAGAGCCCTAGTTGTAGTTTTCTATTCACAACTAAGACGCAATCAAAGGGAGCCTAAACAAACCCCTAATCCACAATAAGAAAGAGACTCAATACACAGTCCTAAAGGATGTGTTTTAGGTGTTGTTCAAGTAAGGAGATCTAGCACGTCTTGGTATTTCAGTGGCAACATGATTGTTATAGCTCCAAATCTTACTATTATGGTTTGTGATGCTGCACTCATGGCCTAGGGCAACCCCTCCTTCCAGACCTGGTCCAAAATTTTAAAATCAGTGTTTTATCCCATATACGCGACATTGCCCTGAGTTAAACACGTGTATATGTGGGTATTAAATGCGTATATATGCAGGTCGGCATATACCAAACCCGCGTATATGTATTAAAACACTTTAAAAAATATAAAACTCCTTAATTTCGGGTGGAGATCACGGGTTTTACCTGCTGATCACCTGTTAGTGCCCGTGGCCCAACTGTTTCCAACCAACTCCCAACTAAAAAACTACTTTGGGAGAGGTATAAAAAGACCTCAAAGGGAAGGCCTAAGGGAGGAGCAAAGAGAGAGAAAGGTTATTATACTAAGATTTTTCCCCTTGTTACACTGAAATTTGTCACCATGACTATCTGCAGTTAATATGGCTCCATCAATAGTCATATTATCCTCCTTGTCAAGCCTCATACCTCTGCTCTTCATGTTAAACTTCAAAAAGAGGGAAAGTCACTTAAAAACATGTTTATCTCTGGGTACGCAGGTTCTCTCTACCTTGCCTGCGTGTACGCATTCCAAACACACTGTACCTGCGTACTTGTACGCTCTGTAAGCCAAAGGATGGGTGCGTACCCCTGGAAAGGTCAAAAGGCGCAAGTTTCATCTTTAAAACGTTACTTGTGGTCACTTCTAGAGCCTTCTAGAAGAGTGTTTGACATGTATTAAGCGCCTCCAGATGGTTCATGCATCCTGATAGAGGAACTTATCCCATCAAGAGAGGAGCTACCCCATCCAAAAGAGAGAGCATCCCATTGATGTTGGAACTAAATAACTTCCTCTAGAATACTATAAATACAGGCATTGGGCCCAAGGAGGGGAGGTTGAAAGCTGAACATTCTAAAGGGTAAATGCTGCTGGAATTAGGACTTCCATTGTTGACTTGTGAGGAGAGATCACTATCCTTCCTTGTTGCCATATTGGGAGTGGGTGAGCTTGTCAAAGTAGAGGAAATCTCTTGTTGGACCCCGGGAGGAGCTTGCACAACACCAAGGCTCAGGTTGTAATGGTTCCTTTTTTGTTTCCTTAATACAAATAAGTCCATTCTTCTCAATGATTTGTTGTTAATGAATTATTTCATGTACTCCTTGGTCTATGTGATGAATATGCTTTGCTTTATGAAATATTCAGGTGTTATGTAATCGTTTGTCTTGTTAGTGTATGCAGGTCTTAAAGTGGAGGAGCTCATCTGGATCAGCAAAGCTGGACTGCTACAACAAGCGTTGGACCTAAGGTAAGATCGGAAAACACTTGGTTTCTCATAGAATAATGTATGTTTAGAGAAGGATTGCTCTTGTTTGGTTTGTTTGTCACTAGAGAGTCTTAGACTCCTAGGGAGGTTAGGTTTGTCCGCAAAAATAACTCTTTCCGCATGACAAGGGGAATCTTGTGAGAGGGACGGGGCCCACCTTCTTCACAAGATTCACCCATTTCCTTCCTGTTAAGTGTGTGTGTGATTTCTGTACATTTTTAGCCTTGCTTCTGAGATTTCCTTTTTGTTGATACTTTGTTTCCTTGATCAATTGGCGCTGTGAGAAGTGTGTCACCGGTGATTAGGATTTTTCAGTGTGTATTGGCAAACTGGTCATAGAGGCAGGTGTTGAACATCCTTATTCTGAGGACAGGGTCCTGGTCCTCTGTTACAAACGGCCATTATTTCTTTCTGCAGATTTGTTACCATTAATTAATTTCCTTTCATCTCTGCAATAGTTTATAACTGTTGTAACACAGAGTAAGGGTTTGATAGGAAGTAGATCTGTTTATACTACAGCCTTTAATGCTTTTAGAATTAAGTGCATATAGTACGAGGTCACCTTTGAAACAAAAGGACTTTCCTGGGTTGACAATTTAATGTGGTACTCGACTGTTTAATCAATAAACAATTCGAGCAGCCAACATTTTGGCGCCATTGTCGGGGAAGGCGACTAAAAGATTTTAAAGGAATTAATGATTTTCCTTTAAGATAACAGGTGCATGAGAGGACGCAAGAAAGCTAACTTCACAGGCAGTAAGGGCACAGGAGGAGGAAGAAAAACTTTCATTGACGAGATCATTTCAAAGGCCAAGACATCCCAGAGAACAAGTTCCCGAAGACCTCAGATCCAGTATTCCTCCCAAACAGATCATCAGACGGAGGAAGTACTAGGACCTGAAAGGAAGCTGGAAACACCAGAGCACGTTAAGGAACCAGTAGAAGAACTTGAAAAAACAAAAGACACTGAAGATAGAGCAAGCGATTCAAGGAAAAGAACAATGGAGGATAACAGAGCATAAGGAAGGGGGGAAAATTCACTCTCCACCCTGGAGTTTCCTATTAGGGATCTCCCAAGAGGAACAATCCCTATGAAGAACATCCCACCTGCAGCATTACCTAATTTTCATGGGTTATCCTCTGAAGATCCTGATGAGTTCCTCTTTGAATTTGATATACTGTGTAGGAGTTATGATTATGTAACTCCTGCTCAGAAGTTAAAATTGTTTCCAGCAACACTGTAAGGGAATGCGTTAAGATGGTTTATGAGCTTAGGGGCTCAGGTAATCACTACATGGGATCAGATGAAAGAAAGTTTTCTGACCAAATATCAGGATTACTGTCGAACAAGAGAAAGGAAGGAAGAATTGTTTAAAATGGTCCAGAAAGAGGACGAGAATCTGGAGGACTTTGTAGAGAGACTGCAGTATAATCTGCAGCGATCAGATCATCCGACCATGAGTAAGGATATTCTGAAGACAATACTACTAAAAGGAGTACGAGATGACTGCCTGGATATGCTAAATATGCTTGGAAAATGGGATATCTCCAAAGAACCATTTGATGAGATTATTAACCTCTGCATGAGATGTTCTAGAGGAGTAGCAAGCAGATCTAAAAGCAGGGACAGTATATATCAAGAGTCCAGAAATCAGCAAGTGGAGGAGAAACGCGAGCTGAAATAGGTAATTTGCTTGAAGAATTTAAAACTGAAATGTTAAGCTCTTTTGCTTCACAGATTGATGCTTTGTAGGTTAAAAAGAAGCAGGCAGAAGCAGAAGCGACTCTGGCTATTTTCTGTTCCAGATGCAGAGGGAAGCACCCACTGAGGGAATGCCCATTGGATAGGGTACCAATTTGTACCATTTGTGAAAAGGATCATGAGAGTGAGTAATGCCCCTCTTTTCCAGGAATAAAGGCAGCACTGCAATCAACTGAAGAAGAAGTTGAAGCAATGTACCTGATGACACAAAGGAGGCAATGGCAACCACAAAGACAAGGTATGAATTCTAACACATCATTTAGTCGTTGGAATAATCACTCTCCTTTTCAAACAAATTACCCATCCATGA
This sequence comes from Pinus taeda, assembly GCA_000404065.3. Classification (NCBI taxonomy): domain Eukaryota; kingdom Viridiplantae; phylum Streptophyta; class Pinopsida; order Pinales; family Pinaceae; genus Pinus; species Pinus taeda. The sequence goes on along the minus strand of APFE030398181.1, from coordinate 103,550 downwards.
ATCAAATGCAATACCCACCCTTTAATCCAATGCAATTTCCACCTATGTAGCAACCAAATCCTCCTTTTACTGACCCTACTATGTGGAATCCTTGGACTCTTCAGCAACCTTACTTCAATCAATGGAACCCAAACTGGACAGCCCAACAGATTCCATTTCCTCAACACCAACAATCTCTTTCCTTACCATCTAACGCTCCGCAAAATAACCAGTCAATCAGACCCGAACTACCTGTGCAACCTAACCCCAACCCAAACAATAATAAAGCTATGCAGGTAATTGATATTCAAAGTCAATCTGTCTCCCTATGCAATTTAATGATATTCATTTACATTCTGGGAGGATAGTTGAACCCATCATTGATGACATTACTGACTCTGAAAAAGAGGAAACTAGAAAGGAAAATTCATCTAACAACAATACTTAAACGGTTGAATCATCTTCTAACAAGACTGCTCAAACAACAGAGCCACCCTTTCCTGAACAACTGGCTCTTACTAAAACATTTGAGCCACCTGCTTTTAATCTTTTAGGAGAACTGCAGACTTTATATGTCAAAATTCCATTATTGCAAGCACTAAGAGATGTTCCTATTTATGCTAGAACTGTTAGGGATATCTGTAATAAAAAGCCTGGAAGAAAAGCTAAGGAACCCCTCACAGTTCATGTGATGGGAGAACTGACTGCTTTGATGATAGAAAAAGACCCCCCTGTGAAATATGGTGACCCTGGTCACCCTACAGTAACAGTTCAGGTCGGCAAAACCTTTGTCTCTAAAGTTCTAGTAGATCTAGGTGCTGCAATAAACATTATGACACTCGAAACAACACAATTACTGCAGTTGAAACATTTAATTAGGGAAACCCCAACCATCCTACAGCTCGTTGACCACTCTACAATTAAATCCGAAGGAGTCATTGAAGACCTGGTACTTTCCATAGAATCTTGGAATTACCCAGCCGACTTTGTTGTGTTACAAACTAAAACAAAGTTGGGGGGTCATCCACTGATTCTAGGAAGACCTTGGCTGGCTACAACAGATGCTTTCATTAGTTGTAGGTCTGGATCAATGACAATATCTAATGGGAAGGAAACCAAACAACTGACTCTTTATCCTCATGCCACACCCATGATTAATAACAACAATTCTATATGGTTAGATTATGAGGATGAGGAAACCCAACCTATTTTAACTGTTGGATAAGCTTTAACTTTCAAAGACTCAACCGAAGATGAATTAATCAGCAACTTTATTTCTGAACCTTCTTCGGTCAGTCTAGAAATACACAATCACTTCACTGCAATCTTGGAATCTGAATCCCAGCACAACCTTGAAACTAAAAATCTACCTCAGACATTCGCTGGAAGCCCCTCCAAAAGTATAACAGTAGAAATCGAGCCAGGTAAAACGTTAAATATAAATCCTAATCTAATAGACGACCAAAAACAACAGTTAATGAAGCTACTCCGTGAAAATAAAGAGGCATTCGCATGGGATTATACAGATATGAAGGGGATTTCTCCTGAACTATGCACTCACTGCATTTATATTAAGGAAGGATCCCGCCCAGTCTGTCAACCCCAATGACGAATGAATCCCAATTTAAGGGAAATTGTAAAAGAAGAACTTCAAAAATTGTTGAATGCAGGATTTATATACCCCATATCTGATAGTGAGTGGGTTTCTCCACTAGTAATTGTACCCAAGAAAAATGGGAAATGGCGAGTATGTGTGGACTATAGAGCCTTAAATAAGGCCACCCAGAAAGACCATTTCCCTTTACCATTCATTAGACAACTTGGCAGGTAAAAAATTCTTTTCCTTTTTAGATGGATTTAGCGGATATAATCGGATAAATATTTCACCCCAGGATCAGGACAAAACCACTTTTACTAGCCCATGGGGGACCTTTGCCTATAGGGTTATTCCATTTGGGCTATGTAATGCCCCGACAACATTTCAAAGAGTGGTGATGGGGATTTTTTCTGATATGATAAATGATTCCATAGAAATATTCATGGACGACTTTACTCCTTATGGCACAACCTTTGAGGATGCTCTATAGAACTTGGAAAAAGTAATTAAGCGATGTATAGAAGCACATCTTGTCTTAAGTATTGAAAAATGCCATATGATGATGAATGAAGGTATTGTATTGGTTCACTTCGTTTCATTTTTGGGAATTCAAGTCGATCCAGCTAAAATACAGGTAATCCTGGCCCTCCCTATCCCCAAAACCCAAACTGATGTGAGAAGTTTCTTAGGACATGCCAGGTATTATAGAATATTTATCAAGAATGTTTCTAAAATAGCTTCTCCTCTGTTTGTGTTACTAACGAAAAATGCTGAATTTAAGTGGACTGATGATTGTGAAAAAGCATTCGATGAAATTAAACATCAATTGTCTATAGCTCCCATTTTGAGAGGACCTATTGGGGCACTCCCCTTTCATATATCCTCTGATGCCTCAGACACTGCCATTGGAGCTGTCTTGGGACAGGAAGAAAACATTCTTCCCTATGCCATTTATTTTATTAGTAAAAAGATGACTCTTGCAGAACTTAATTATACAGTTACTGAGAAAGAATTCCTAGCAGCTATTTATGCTATCAATAAATTTCGACATTACATTACTGGTTATACTACTTTTGTGCATACTGACCACTCGGCCATTAAATACTTAATGAACAAATCAGTTACAAATGCTCGAGTTACCATATGGTTTTTGTTATTACAAGAATTTGATATCACAATTGTAGATCGACCAGGAAAAGAAAACGTAGTTGCTGATTTCCTTTCTCGGTTAAAAACTAATGAAAATATTCCAGTAGATGATTCTTTTCCTGATGAGTATTTATTTGCAGTATCTGCTCACTCACCTTGGTATGCAGACATTGCCAACTACTTAGTTGCAGGAAAATTACCATCACACCTATCGCATAGAGAAAAAAGGAAAATTATTCAGTAGAGCGCTAGGTACAACTGGATAAGCGGCTATCTGTTTCACCCAGGACTCGATCAGTAGATCCAGAGATGCATTGGCGAAGATCAAATTTATTATGTAATGAAAGCCTGCCACGATGGCCCTTGTGGAGGACATTGCGCAGACAAAAGAACAACACACAAGGTTCTCAAGTTGGGATACTACTGGCCCTCAATCTTCAAAGATGCAAAGAAATATGTCAGGGCCTGCAATAGCTGTCAAAGAATGGGCCAGCCTAATCACAGGGATGAAATGCCACTCAATCCCCAGGTAATTCTTGAACCATTTGAAAGATGGGCACTAGATTTTATAGGTCCCATTAATCCTCCGTCTAATCAAAAAGTTTACATACTAGTATGCACAGATTACATGACTAAGTGGGTAGAAGCTAAGGCACTCCTCAAAGATAATGAAGAATCAGTATTAACATTTTTATTTGAAGAAATCTTCGTTAGGTTTGGACTGCCTAGGTAATTAGTCACTGATGGAGGACCTCCATTTAACTCTCATGGCTTCAAAGACACATTGCAAAAATACCACATTAAGCATAAAATGACCACACCTTATCACCCCCAGTCAAATGGGCAGGTGGAAAGAACCAACAAAGTCATAGAATCTATTTTGACAAAAACAATAAAGGAAAACAGGAGGGACTGGTTTCAAAAGTTGCCTGAAGCACTATGGGCTTATAGAACCACTTGGAGGAATGCCATGGGCTTTTCACCCTATGAATTAGTTTTTGGTAAAAATGTTGTTTTTCCTCTGGAGTTTGAAATCAAAACTTTAAGAACTGCTCTAGCTGTTAACCTTGATTTGACTGATGCACAGACAGCCAGGTTGCAGCAGCTTCAGGAACTAGATGAGAAAATATTGGATGCCATCCATCAAACGACCATGATCCAGCAACAAAGAACCAGATGGAATGACAAAACTATTAAGCAGAAGCAGTTCTAGAAAGGTAATTGGGATTTACTGTATGACTCCCATTTCGAGAATTTCCAAGGTAAATTAAGAACAAGGTGGCTAGGACCTTATGAAATAGATGTTGTTTTTCCAAACGGAACAGTCAGACTCTTAACGATTGATGATAATAGAACACCGTTATTAGTAAAGGGGTATCGAATTCGTCCGTATCAACGACCTATTTCTAAAGAGGATTTCAAGGCTACCTGCATGGCAGAATTACATTATGTTTTTTTGGGGGAACCTCTTGTCCCTCAAGGCACTTAAATTTCTGTTCTTTTATTTATTTTTAGATTAGATTTCTTAACTAATAATCCCTGCCAAGGGTTGCCATGTTACAATTAATTGTTTTGCAGATCTTACTTTTGGAGGATGGATGAGAATAAATATTCTAAAAGAATCACTTTGCAGCTTGGGAACGTTTTTCAGACCATAAATCAAGTTTTTCACCATTTCCTATTGCCGCAACACCATTTCCCGTTGCTGCAACACCATTTCCCGTTGCTGCAACACCACCTCCCATTGTTGCAACACCACTCTCCATCGTTGTGACACCACTTCCCATTGTTGCAAAACCACTTCCGTCAATACAATACCATTTCTCCGTTGCTGCAACACCAATTCCCGCGGCTGCAGTACAAGCTCATGTTCCAACAACATCACTTTTCAATGTTGCAATACCAGTTTCAGTACTTAATGAACTATCACCCTGATGGAACATATTATGCTGCACTAAAGGAACCAGCTATGCACTATGATAATCACGCTTCGTCACTACTACTTCCTGTCAAGTCGCTTGTATTGTCATGATTATAAACCCGTTGAAATTATGACTAAACCAGCAAAAGACAAGATAAGACTTTTGGCGTGCGACTAAAGGTAAAAGTAAAGGTATGCATGTTTAAGTGTGAATATTAAGTTATAGTTAATGTGGAGATGTTGATACGACTGCCGAAATCATTGTACTTCCAATCAGATCATTCAGCCGTAGATTTGGGGGGATTACCAAAATATTATAATTATTGTATAACACGTCAATCGCCGCCACCCTTACTCCTCGCGATAATATCTAAAACTCACCTCGTCGTGGCATATCCTCATTTGTAACGGTTTACTCTGTCTCAAACTCGGTAACTAGGCTCTGCATTGTGTATTCTCGCTAGATCAGCAGCTATGGGGGGAAATCTGATCACATACGAACTGGGCACAACAGCGCTACTGGAACTCTACCCCGAGGTTTACCAAATTTTCTTGCAAGCAGGATGGGTAGGCTACTTTAGAAGACTCCCGGATTTCAACACACAGCAAGTGTTGGAGTTTGTATGCAACTTAAGAGAAGGATTTTCTATGGTCCAGGGAGTACATATTCCAGTAACAGAGGAAGATGTAGCCCAAGTTTCTGGGTTACCGACCAACGGTACACGCTGGTTTAGTAGGAAACATCTTATTTTGAATGCGTAGCAAGGCTTTTTCCTACCAGGCGAGCATGTCGAAGCCAAAGGCAGAGGGGTCGCACTTCAGTCACTGCCTCCACCATGGCCAAAGGTCACGGAGTTTGTCAAGCAGTATTTGACTTGCGAAGGTCATTACCAGGTAATTTACCAACACAACTTCATTTTGTTAAATCATTTGAGGCATGGTCAATTGATAAACATGCCTTATTATCTATTGGGTTGTCTAAAAAATATGTCACGTTATACTGGAAAAGCAAAGCATCCAGCCCTTTCCCTGAAACACCACCATTTAGCCCAACTCTTAATAAATAGAGGCTTTTCTCTAAATCATCCCCCCCCCCCCCCTCATTAATTCTCCCCAACAAATAGGAGAAGATCCTCAGCAGGAAGAAGAAATTCCCCAACAACCAGAGCAAATACCCCAGGAAATTCCCCAACAACCAGAGTGAATACCCCATGAAATTCCCCAGCAATTAGCAGCAGAAACACCCCTGCAGAGGACCCCATCTCCCAATGAAGCTCAACCATCTACCCCCATGCTTCACATTTCCACTGATGACTCCGATGATAATACCCCCATCATTTTTCTTAAAAGAAAAAAGCAGCAGAAAAATAAAACTCCACCAAAAAGGAGAAGAACCAGGGCTTCGGTCAAAGCAGCTGTTATTCCCGATAATTCCCCCAGTCTGAAGGAAAGTGGCCGAAAAAGAAAAATTACTGATTTTCCTGCCTCCTTACCGAGGCAGCGAACACGGTCGACTGCAGTAGTTAAACCCACCAGCCCCGTGATCACCAGTTCTCCACCCACCAGCCCAGTGATCCCCAGTTCTCCACCCGTCACCCTAACACCCCGCATTCCAATCATCCCGGAGCAGTCCCTTTCCTCACCCTCTGGGGCTGAGATGCAAAGCGTTGACAGTTTTGTGACATCATTTTCTGAGGCAGCTGCTACACAAGAACCAACTGCCGAAAAATCTAAAGTAGACACCCAAGGTGATATTGGGCAAGTGGCTATTACACAAGAACCAGCCACTGACCCAACATGTGACACACAAGAACCACCTGTTGGGCATGAAAATGACCAAATGGATGCGGAACAACAATCCTTTCCTCCATTAGAGCCTGCAGATACACAAGCTCTGCCTACCATAGCCTCCCTGCAGGAAGAAATTGAGTTTCTAAAATCTTAAATTAAGGATTATCAGTAGGAGATAATAATGGTTAAAGAAGCCTATCAGAATGAATATAATCTCCACATCTTAGCACGGGTAGCGTCTGTAACAGAAAATAGTCAATACAATGAGTATATGTGCAGTGAGTGTGGTGAGTTGTACACTCAAGCAGGATATAAGATAGTCCAGGTTCCAATGACCGAAGCTAATCCACAGCCCTCTGCTACTGGAATCAAAACAGAACAACCTGCTGCTGTAATAAAAAAAGAACCAATTGCTTCTATAGTCAGAAAAGAACAACCTGCTGCTGTAATTAAAACAGAACAACCTGTTGTTACACAAGAACCAGCAGGAATTGCAGCAGAAGAAACAGAACAACCTGCTATTACACAAGAACCAGTAGGAATTGCAGCAGAAGAAACAGAACAACCTGCTGTTACACAAGAACCAACAGGAATTGTAGCAGAAGAAATAGAACAACCTGTTGTTACACAAGAACCAACAGGAGTTGTAGGACAAGAAACAGAACAACCTGCTGTTACACAAGAACCAGCAGGAGTTGCAGGAGAAATAGAACAACCTGTTGTTACACAAGAACCAACAGGTTTTCTAAGAATTGTAAAAGAAGAAACAGAGCAACCTGCTGTCACACAAGAACCAACAGTTTTTTCAAGAGTTGTGGAGGAAGACATAGAACCACCGGGCCACCCAAACTACTACAGAACATAAATCATTTTATGACGCCTATGCACAGACTGAACCTCCCTGTGTCAGTGATGCTCACACGGAGACCTCTAGTTTTCAACAACTAAAGGACAAATGGAGAACATAATACGAGTTTTCACAAGGGAAGGCATTCCAACAGCAAAATTCAACTTGGTTCAGCTATGCATACAGAAATTGGGATGCACTTGAACAGTCTCGAGCTCAACATAAAGAAAATAAGGAAGTAAAAGCTAGGCTATCCCGCGCCTTTGATCTGGTTCAGAGGGTACTGGCTACAAGAAAACCCTCTTTCAATTATGCAATATTCTTGAGAGAACGGTTGATGTTCTTACAAATAAAGGCAATTAGAGATGGAAGACCCTACCAAGTTGATACACCTGATCAATTTATTGAAACATTCAGAGAAGCACCAAATAATGATCAAAACTTGCTCTGTGAACTCTATCTTCACAATGAGGCCATGCCTGAAGATAAAGCGATGAATATACTCCCTATTGTTGGTGATATCCAAATAAGAGCCTTCATCTCTTTTCTAGCCAATCAACTGACTTGGAAAAATGCCTATATGTCAGCAACGCATAATGAGCAAAATTGCCTCCTTTGGATTCGAAATGAACCACAGAATGTAGCTACCTTCATTGCATAGCATTGAAAAAATCTAAGTAATCCAGAGTTGGTTGATCATATGAGGAAGCTACAGGCAGCGGTCTTGCAAGACTGCCAGCATTATGTAAAAACAAAAGGGGCACTGGCCATCGAAGCAAACATGTTATTTTGGGAACATTGTCCCAAAGAGAGACAGGAATATCATCCTTACAATCCCCTCAATCTTTAGGTAGCAATTTCACGCATACCTTATTATGTCAAATGTATGGAAAACTGTGTTGAGAGGTGGATTGGCTACCATTTTCATTTCCCTCTCTTGTGGTTACCTGGTCAACAATATAAGGCTCATTACAAACTGACCAAAAAGGAGGAGGTAGCAGTATGGCAGCAATTACAGATTGTCCAGGGATTCAGAAGCAGGTCTGATAAAACCTTCTTTAGCTACTGTATCAGCAACTTACACTGTTCATCCCAGTACTCTGACTCAGATTCGGATTAAACGTTGCATGAGGACATGCAACCCTTTCAGTTGGGGGGGATGTTAGGACTCCATATTGTCTACTTTTGACCTCATATTTTTTCATGATGTTACCCTTTTTAGCCCATAAGTAGAAACCCTTGATAACATTTTGACTTCATCATTCCAAGGTATGAAGTAACTCTCCTCATTTGCTATATGTTTAATTATTCAACACATATTCATGTTATCTTTACAATTAATCTTTGGAAATTGGCTAAGTCGCTGACAATTGATTGGAACTGTTCAAAGTCCACATAATTGTAATTCACAGTTGCTGCAACACCAGAAACAACAACTGACTAAAGCAGGAAAAGTATTAATTTGCAAAGGATGAAACAGTAATTGTTGAGCTAGGCAGTAACCGTCTGAAGCTCGCAGAACTATACTTGGCCGATGATGATATAGAACGATTAGCCAAAATTAGTCGCAGATGCTGGAACACCAGGAACATCATGAAGAGCTTTAAGGAACAGTTGAGATTTACCAAATCGACAACAACAGCAGAAAAACCAAGGATAGTACAAGGACCTCGAGGAGATAGACGAAGACTACCAGTTTTGTAACGGTGGAAGGATCCGATTAAATAAAGGACGACAAAGATATACATTCTTGTAACAGTATGCTGTAACAGGAATTGATTTCCTATTTTTTGTACAGAAGGATCAAACTGAATGAATAATGACAATCTATTATAATAGATGTCTCCTCTATAAAGAGGAGACATCTACAGATGAAAGCTAGCAAGTTATAACGGAAGTATTGTAGTGCAAAGCAGTCTGAACTTCTATTGTAATTGGACTTTTTGGCAGATGAATAAAGCACTGTTCTGAGCATTTTAACTTAGCATCTGTGTTCGGGGGAATCTTGTGAGAGGGACAGGGCCCACCTTCTTCACAAGATTCACCCATTTCCTTCCTGTTAAGTGTGTGTGTGATTTCTGTACATTTTTAGCCTTGCTTCTGAGATTTCCTTTTTGCTGATACTTTGTTTCCTTGATCAATTGGCGTTGTGACAAGTGCGTCACCGGTGATTAGGATTTTTCAATGTGTATTGGAAAACTGGTCACAGAGGCAGGTGTTGAACATCCTTATTCTGAGGACAGGGTCCTGGTCCTCTGTTACAAACAACCATTATTTCTTTCTGCAGATTTGTTACCATTAATTAATTTCCTTTCATCTTTGCAATAGTTTATAACTGCTGTAACACAGAGTAACGGTTTGATAGGAAGTAGATCTGTTTATACTAGAGCCTTTAATGCTTTTAGAATTAAGTGCATATAGTACGAGGTCACCTTTGAAACAAAAGGACTTTCCCGGGTTGACAATTTAATGTGGTACTCAACTGTTTAATCAATAAACAATTCGAGCAGCCAACAGCAAACCAATGAACTAGTGAGGAAAATTGCACAATTTTTCTAAGAAAGTGAGGGAGACTAGTTGTGGGAAATACACATTGTGTAGTCCCAATAACCAAGGTGTAGCGTGAGGCTTGAGACTACGCAATGTGTAGTCCATCCCGGGTAGCGACTAGGAGAGACTGCACATTGTGCAGTCTCATTGGCCAAGGTGGAAGATTAAGCCTTGGAACTATACAATGTGCAGTTGGGCCAGCCTATACTGTGCATTGTGCAATCTCAAAGGCCAAGCCTCAGTTTGAGCTTCTGGATTGAGCAATGCCCAGCTAGGAAAGGTGAAAACTAGCTAGGGGAAAGTGCAAATCTACCCAGTGGAAGTGTGGGAAACACGCTGGTATGAAAGATAATGAAAGTTAAAACATAGATATGAATAAGTATGGATGAATCGATGTGAATCAAGTGTAGAAACTTAACAAACGGAAGGAAAAACAAAAATGTGAGGAGAGTCACTAAAAAGATGATTGTTGTTGTGGAAAAACAAGAAAATCAATGTGACACTTATGAAAGGAAAAAAAAATCTAAAATAACACTTATACAAGCTAATACAATTTTATATGCCAAAAACCATTAAGAGAAACAAGCGGAACAACACTCATGAAAGTGAAATGACAAAAAATGACATAAAAAGAAGCAAAAGAGGAAAAAGTAAAACTCACTTGGAAAAGTGCGACAACTCCACTGAAGGTTCCTTGATCTCCTCGAGAATGATTGAGCTCTAATATCAAACGTAAAAATGAGATCTAGAGGTGTCTATTATATAGATTTGGGTGGATTAGGGTTTATGACGCATATGTCTAAAATCAAGGAAAAAGTGACACTTGGTGGAAATTTCTAAAAATATGGATTATGCCACCTTCGAGAAAATAATGATGAATCCCTAAATTCTAGGGATTGTGTTTTCGATTTTCGATTTTTACTTTTTTTCTTTTTCAAGAAAATTTCCATGCACACTACTGGGAAACATTGCGCAACTCTGGGGAGCTAGGCAACTTTTTGGCATAGTACATCTCGCAGTTTCTGAGTTCAGGGAAAGGATTTCACAATTTATGAGCTTAGTTTTGGGCTGCCATCCATGACAATGAAGTTCTCAAGCTCAAAGCTGAGTTGTGTGTCTGAATTGCATAATTTTAATCATCAAGGCTAGCTTACCTTCATGGATTGTGTAGTTTCTAGAGGCAAGCCCATGATTGTTGTAGGATCAAGTCATAAGGATTCGTGTGACTCAAAAAAATCAGTGAAGTATGAAAAAAAGAAAACACAAGCACAACATACAACGATAAGTCTTGATGAAATCATGAGTACTTGATGATAGTGAAAGGTTAGCTCTTGTCAACAGAAAATAAGGCTCCAAAATCAAAGCATAGGTAACATTTTGGAGGGTGGTTGTAGCCACTACAACACTTGGAGACACATTGGTAGAACTCCATCTCTCTATATGGGTCTTGTCTCATGAAAAATAGGTCTAACTCTTTAGGAAGTACTGTTCAGTTCATCGATTACCATATATTTTTCACTTAGCTTGCGTTAAAGGTATAGTCTATACCATTCTCTTCATTGATGACACACTAGGCCAGTATAATTCAGACTAAGTTGTTTCAATTGGAGATAAGGAGTATATAGATAAACAAGTGAAAATAAATGTCAGAGTCTTAGTTTTCATCGCTGGTGTTAGTCCACTACCAGCAGGCTTGGGCAACACCCTGATGGAGTCACTTTAGGAACATAAACATTGATCGGCTTCCAGCGAGCCTGGATAGTACCCTAACCGAGTTTCTTTCTTCACCTCCCTACATAGGAAGACTTTCTCTTATTTTGCCTTTATTTTATTTTTTCATTTTGTTCATGAAACTGTGCATAGGAACTTATTAATTTGATGAGGTAGAAGAGGGATCTCGACTTATTGGGAGTAGAAGAGGTTGTTGATGAGCCTCATCATTCGGTAACTATATGGACCTTAATACACGTCCAAACTTATTAAAATAAACTCTTCTCATAATTCCTTACATATTTCAATTTTATTGTTCTTAATGAGATGAGTAAAAGTAAGATGTTATGCCTAGTGGTCTAATATGCATCAATTGTAGGTTTTTGGGAGAAAAAAATGGCAATTTTGGCTAATTGAGGTGCAGGAACTTGAATGAGACAAGAAGGAGAGATTATAGGAGATAGATCCTTTGCATTAAAACCTCACTCATTCGAATATCCCTCAATCAAATCACACTAACTCAGAGTTGCAAGCAGCCGAGTCATGGAGATCATGGCCAACCGAGCCAGTGATAGTTAAGGACCACTTCATCTTGAGTTTGGAAGCCAAATCTCCCTAGATTTAAGGAAGTTGTTGGAGACTTCATTTATATAAATAAGGAGGCCTAGAGCCTCATTATGATTTAGACTTTTATGTAAGAGCACTAAGCATTTTCGATATCAAGTCTTGTGGAAAGACATTGTTATGTAATTTTTCTGATATGATAATGATAATGACCATTTCCTTGATCCAGCACTGCGTTGACTCAGAGGGCGACAGATCTTGGGTTATGGCCCGACCCTAGCAACAAAGTATCCTCTTCTTGTACTTGTATGTTTAGGTTATTTCATAGATTAGTTGTTGAATTGGTTTTAGCATTGTTTCATTGCAAATAGTTGTGACTTTAATTAGTTTGCGTCGATTTGTGCATTACTTTAGCAGTAGCTTAGAAAGATAAAGGAATACCAATAAGGTTGATAGTAGGTGGATTTGGCCTCACACCTCCCTTCAGGGACCATGGATTGAGGAAAAACTCCTATTCAACCCAAAAGGACAAAATTCTGATTTCTTATGAAAGTTAGGGTTTTTTGCTACTTAGGCCAGCATCTTTTCAGTTTTCAAGAATAGGATTCAATTGTCATTTCTAATATCTCCAGCTTTGTATTAGATCTCATAGTGTTTCACAATATTTTACAGGTATTTACATGCATGAACTAGGTAACTAAATAATGATATTGTGTTTTCTTAAGTGGATTGAAAATCTTTCTTGTTTGACATGATTTATGGATAAATGCCAGTGATGTATGTATTGAAGGAATTTCAATAGTGCCAGAAGATCTCATGCCAGCAACCCCAACCTAACTCCATCCATTCATGATCACCAAAAGCAACTAAGTCCCTCAACCAATGCAACATTCCATAAGAACAACTTTCCAGGTTTGTTGAGCAAATCCAACCATCTTCCAAACTCTATTTTGGGCTCTGAAGAAGTCCTAGCCACCCCCTAGCCTTATTTCTTCCATCCTTCACCTTCCCTAAGCCCTTTACCACCTTCCAAATCAATCTTAGCTATTAGCCGAATCCTGTAGGAATATAGGGGATCCTGTAGGAGCATTAGGCCATCCTGTAGGAAGCATTAGGACACCCTCTAGGATGACCTGTAGTGGCTTGTTTTGAGGCTAATTTGTGGAAAAAGCATCTAAGAAGATAGGAGAAGATCCTTACTTGCCTCCCAATCCATCTGACCTTTCACCACCATCTCTAACCCACTTGCTACATCACCAAGAAGATTCAATATTCACATTTTCACAAAAAAAGGACAAAAAGGAAAAAATAGTTATTATGTTCATTCATATGCACAATAGTAGAATGTTTGGTTATTTCAGATTGCATGCCTAAGATAGTTAGGATTACACACATGTTAGCTTAGAATCCTTTTGAAATAATATCTCTTAGCAATTAGTTAGATGAGTGGTGTGTTCAAAGCATTTGATTTCAGTCTTTCCTTACTGCAGTAGACATTGTTGCAATTCTCCCAATTACTGAAAAATTCCCCTTCCTTCATTGGTAATCAAGCTTCTTCTAAATCAATACAAGGCTTGTTTGAGAAACCATAGTTCTCTATCGCTAGCTTAGCAATGACAAAGTGTGGACCCATCACACCTACTTGTGTATACAACACTGTCACCTCCAAGTTTGTATGAACCTCGAGTTGATAAATTAAGGTTGGTAGTCCCAGGAGTTGCAACATTCTTGCTGCAATACTTGTGCTCATCACTTTTTGGTGCCATTTCCGAGGATGTGTCTAAGTAAGATGTGATTTATACTTTCTTTCTTTCATTTCTCATCTCTTCCATTCTGTTATTAGCTTCATTTCTGCAAAAGTAATTGTAAGTTGGTTTTCTTTATTTTCCATTCCGCAAGTAAGATTTCATTCAGAAGTTAGTTTCCATTAATTTTGTTATTTCAATTCTGCAATACAAAACAAAACACAAGGACTTCTTTCATGCCTCGTAGGAATAGGGGTAAATTAGGAAATTTTCCACCAAATATCCCCACCACTTCAAACAACCAACCTTCCCTCTTATTTGGTGACTGTGAATTGGAGGCCCCTTAGGTGAACAACCAGAGATTTTTGAAGAGCCTACAGGGGGAGAAGAAGAAGGAGAACCCATTTCAACTGAGCTAATGGCTGAGAATATAAATTACATAGGAGATAGAGAAAGAATTGAGGTTTCTTTTCCCATCATAGAAACTAATGGGGATACCAAGATGAAAAACATAAGCCCCTCTGCTCTTCCTCATTTCCATGGCCTAACCTCAAAAGATCCATATTCTTTCTTGTTTGAGTTCATTGTCATATGAAAAACTTATGATACCACTGATGATCAGAAGTTGAAATTATTCCCATCAACTCTCAAGGATGCAGCTCTGCGTTGGTTCATGGGTTTACCTGGGGATAGCATCACAATCTGTGCTTAGATGCAACAAGCCTTCAACAAAAAGTATCAGGACTACTACAGGTCCAATGACACTAAAGAGGAAAATTTTAGAATGACCTTGGGACATGATAAATCCCTAGAGGATTATGAAGAAATATTTCAGCTTAGCTACAAAAGGGCTAGGAGCACACTTGATCCTAAGTCATTGAAGCTAGTCTTTCTCCAGGGGGTAAGGGAAGATCTTCTAGATACCCTAAACCTGCTAGTAGGAGGGGAAATTTACCAGCTACCCTATGAAGATATCAAGCCTATATTTAAGAACCATGCTAGGGCAGATAGGAAAAAGGGTAGGGTGGTCAACCAATGGCGAACTCATCCTCTTCCAATACATCCATAAAAGTTGAAATTGGAAATATGTTGGAAGATTTCAAGAGGGAAATGTTGCAAACCATTGCCCTACAGACGGACATTATGCACATCCAGAGAAAGAAGGAGTAAGCAAAGAGAGAATTAGCCATGTTCTGCCCTAGATGCACTAGGACGCACCCTAGGAATGAATTTCCATTAAACCTGATTGAAATATACTTGGTATGTGAAGAAAACCACTCCACAGACAAGTGCCCTTCTCTACCTAGACTAAAAGTTGTGTATCAGGGAACTAAAGGGGTGACTGAACAACTCTACTACATAAATCAAAGGAGACCCCATGGGTCTTGGCCATACCATCAGGGCATGTAAGGGTCATCCCATGCATATTACAACCCTAACCAAAGCACATCCATTCCCTCTTGGGACCCCCCTGCTCATCCCTTCTTGTCTACACCTTATCCTTAGTCTTTTGCACCTCAGTACTATTCCTAGCCAACCAACCAACCATTTCAGCCATATACTCCTCCACAACCTTAGAGGATGTGATGAGGTATACTAGCCATTGTGATTGGTGCCAAAGGATGGGGAAACCTACCCCAAGGGATGAAATGCCTCTGCAACCTCAAATTACTTTCCAGCCATTTGACAAGTGGGGCATGGATTTCATTGGACCCATTAATCCTCCATCCGTGCAAAATCAGTACATCAATGGGTACAGATTCAAGTTCTACAAGAAGCCCTTATCAAAGCAATAATTCATCAATGGCATCAACAAGATAGTGATGTTGGTCGAGAAAGTCTCAACTTCTACTCGATCATGTCCCTAAAAAAAAAAGAAAACCTCCATGAGGCACCTAAGTCCAACTATTGGGTTGAAAACCTCTTGAGGTGGCCCAATGGTGTTGAAAAAATAAAAATAAAAAGATC
The DNA here is from genome assembly GCA_000404065.3 of Pinus taeda. Taxonomy (NCBI): domain Eukaryota; kingdom Viridiplantae; phylum Streptophyta; class Pinopsida; order Pinales; family Pinaceae; genus Pinus; species Pinus taeda. The sequence goes on along the minus strand of APFE030398181.1, from coordinate 87,729 downwards.
TTTGGGTGAAAACCTCATTTGAGGCACCAGGGCAGGCAGCTAGGATGAAAACGTCCTTGGAGGCAGGCTAGTTGTTTTCAAAAAAAAGAGAAGAGGAAAGAAAAAGTTTGAAAATGTTGTTTGCAGGTCAATAAGAGGAGGATCAACGTAGCTGGAGAGGAACATAATGACCTGCAAAATCCATATTTTAATTCCTCCATCACATATCCTTCATTATTCCATCAATCCTTCCATTTATGAACTCCTCCAGCTCAGTTTACATAGACTCTGTGTTTTCTACAGGATTCCCTGTAATCATATAGGATTCCCTGAAAACCTACAGGAGTTTCCTGTGGGAATTACAGTGGCTTGGGAATCCTAAGAAAAGTGGCCCTATAGCAAGGGGATGACCAGACTCTGTCAAGAAAATAAAATAATCACTCCATCACATCATCACCATGCCCTTCATCACCATGTTACCCCTACATCCATCGAATAAGTCAATTAAAAAATTATATGTTTTTCAAAGAAGAAAAAACAAATAGAAGAGGGTGAGAACAGACGACAAAGGGACAATACCTGAGGGCTATACCTCTCACCTACCAATCACTAGACTCCTTCTCTACCCATGTCAAGAATCCTCATGCTCTAGAAGTGAAGAAAAGTATGAAAGTTTAGGGGAGAGGTAGCTACAGGACATCCTATAGGTTTCCTGTAGGAAATCATGTAGCGGCCTATCCCACAAAAGGAAATTTCACATGGTTGCAGCCATCTTCAGCAGAGAGATTCCAATGTCAAGGAAGCTCTTCCAGAGCTCAGCAGTAGCAACAGGATCATCAACATCACTCTCCATTACCTGCACATCAAAGGAAGCAAGCATCAAAAGAGGCTAATACAAAAAAATATGCAGCAAATACATAGCATAGGGACATCATTCTCCATCAAGAATCATTATCAAAGCATCTTACCCATAGGTATGTCATCTTGTTTATGCTCTCTCGATTAGCACGATATGATAAAAAAATGTAGGATTATGTAAGAGTTGGTTTTATAAGCAAAGGTGGCCAGTTAACTTGGCCACCTTCAACCAGTCGACGAGGAGAACCACTCCACATGTGGCAGCAATCAAATCAGAAGAAAAAGGAGATAAGGACAAAAATGGTTAGATTACAGATGATCAAAGTGGGAGATGATTACGAGGTAAGGAGGAAGGATGGAGTGAGAGTGGGACCAACAATCCAAAAGGAAGTGCTCGTACTTGGGTAGCCAACACACCATCCCGTACAATCACCCATATAAGGCAATAAAACATTGATTTTCATGCAAAGAAAGCATTAGGAATCTCAAGGATTCATCAAAATGAGGTTTCTCTCGGCCTCTTGAAGCAACATCTACAGGAAAGATAATGAGAATTTTATAGCATAGGAGCACCTACAGGATCCTACAAGAAAACCTACAGGATCCTACATGAAGCCCTACAGGATACAGAGTAGTCATCTACAGGATTATCAGTGGGAATTAAGGGAGGAGAGATCAAAGGTTGTCCTCATCAGACAATATCCAATGAGGTAGGAGCTATACCTTCCCATATTTTCCAATTAAAAATAAAGAAAAAATCTTCCATTTGGTCAATGAAGTTGGATTCTAGGGGAATTATATTGCAAAGTTATCATTTAAATCTCTCACCCACTACAATTCTTGAATTATATCCATACAAGCCTCCACAATTACCAAGGAAAGATGACATAGGGTTTTAACAAGAGGGAACCCACAAACACAGTAAGAATTCATCAACACCCTCCTGTAGTAGAAATTTTCATAAGGCACAATTGGATGGGTTTCTTTGAAAGAATGAGAGGATATGATGATGAGGTGGTTAGATAATTTTCTCTCTCACTCATGCCCCTCACTAGGACCCATGCCACGGATGTGGTGAAAGGACTATTAGTAGAAATCACCCCTGAAGTCATAAGCAGAATCATGTCACTTCCTTTAGGGTTACCTTGGAGAAAAGAAGATAAGGGTAATGACACCCTTGGAAAGAATATTTTTTTTTGGAAGGGGAGGAGGAAATGGATAACAAAAATGGGATCAGAAGAGAAAGCCTTCCATATCCTTGGAATGAGGTTAGTTACCACCTCATTAAATATATATCATGTGAAGGGAGATACAGTGTGGTGTATGGATACCACTTCAGACTCCTCTAATAACTGAGATTTGGAGCAGACACACCTCCTCAAAACATATTAATTATACACTACTTTCTTCCTCAATCAGTGATAGATATGAGCATAAAAGTGTAGGAAGGAAAACATCAACAACTAGCCCATCCTGGCTTAATCAAACTTATCCTAGAAGATTCTCTCTGAAACCTAAGACTCCCTATTACATGGACAACTTTTAGAGATATGTAGGTAGAGGGAGAAATTCCAACTCTTGAATATGACAAAAGCCCCACTGGTAGTGAGAGAGATGAAGAGGAAACGTTGGAGGAAAAAGAGGAAGAAAAGGATGAGGAAAATGAAGAAGAGACAGAAGAAGAAACAACATAAGAGACAGATGAAAAGAGTGAGCAACTCGAGGAAGAAGAGGAAGAGAAAAACAAGGATGAGAAGGAGAATGGAAAAGAGGAAACAGAACAGAAGGAAGAACAAAAGTCTACAGTTCAAGGCAAAGAAGGGGAAGAATCACCAAGGGTGTCTTGAGAACCCATAGAGAAAGAGGTAGCATCTACTCTTACATCCCTAAGTACACCTATTAAGTCAAAAGGAAAGAGGTAAAGACAAACCCCACTGTACTTTAGGACAAGAAAGAGCACAAGAATTAGGGAAGGAAGACCTCAAACCCCCACCAAAACTCCTATTGTCATTGAAGACTCACCGAATCTGCAAGAAAAGATAGTTCCTCTTGAGAAATATCAAGGAGAAGGATCATTATGACAAGCCTCTCCCAAATATCCCATCACTTATGTTAGGAGGCCTATCACAAGGCCTGCCTCATCAAAGGGAAAAGATTTCCTACAGGAGGCACAAAAATACCTACAGGAAGCAGAGGTCATCTTACAGGAAAATCTGTTAAACCTACAAGAAACTTAGAAAATGGACCAAGAAGGTATCAGTCAGCAAGAAACAAAGAAGGAAGACCTAGAACTGAGAGAACCTAGTCCACAACCCAACCTCAACTCTTACTACAGGTTCATTGAAGGGGGTGGGGTCATCCCACATAATTTTTCCATCCCCTTATTCTTTGAGCTTGAAAACGAGAGGGAAAGGACACATAGGTGGATGAAAATTTCCAAATCAAAAGGAGTGGAGGATGTAGGCCACATGGAGGAGAAAATAAAGGAGATGGGTAGAGAACTGAGTAGCATAAGGGACATAGAGGAAATGATGAAAGATCAGTTGGAAGCAAATAATTCATGGCTAAGGGGATAGTTACAAGAAAGGGAAAGCCAGTTGGCAGCTATGGCCAGTTTATCCTTAGAGGCAATCCAGTGCAGGATGCCAGCAAAGTCTTATTCCTTGTATCTCAAGGAGAAATGACTACAATTCCAAATTAAGACTTTAGCACAGAGAGGCACTATGCCCTTCCAAGACTACAAACAATTCATTGATCTCTATGACCAAAGCACCTTCGAATATAGAGAAAATATGTTTGTGTTTTACCTACACAACTTGGCCTTGATAGATTTAAATGTGTGGGACCCAAATTCAAAGCTAGGAGACCTGCAATTTATGGCCCTAACATCATGGATGAATCATGAGGAAGTGAGAGCTATAGATATGAAAATGATAATGGCAAGAGAAGAGATAGAACCACTTATGATAGGAGTTTAACAATCAAATACAATGGCTGTCATCAACACCCACAACCTGATTCCAAATGATCCTAAGACTGCACCTAGGTACCTTGCTGCACAAGAGCAAGCAGTCACACACTTTGAAGACATGTTCAGATTGCTAGGAGATGACAACTTGCAAGCTTGCCAAAGGAGATGGAAAACCTTGCTTTACAACCTGAAAAGTAGAGAATTCCATTCTCCTCGGAGGATGAGAGAGGCACTAGTGACTAAACAGAACACCCATGTACAAGCAAGCTCTGCAAAGACTCAAAGTCAATTGGACTGGCTTGACACTCAGTCCATCACTGCTCTTAGGAATGTTGGAAGGAAGTAAAAAAGATGAATAAAGAAAACAGTGGGAAGAGATAGAGAGGAAGGTAGGATTTTATTCACAAGAAGAAGAAACTACAGAAGAAACATGGTATGTTAGGGAGGCCACTAGAGCAATGAAGGACATGGATACAATTAAGTTGCTCAGAGGATGAGCAACACTTTCAGTAGGGGGTGATGATGAGCCTCATCATTGGGTAATTATATAGACCTTAATACACCTCCAAGCTTATTAAAATCAACTCTTCTCATAATTCCTTACATATTTTAATTATATTTTTCTTAATTAGATGAGTAAATGTAAGATGTTACGCCTAGTTGTCAAATATGCATTGATTATAGGTTTTTGGGAGAAAATCATGGAAAGTTTGGCTAATTAAGGTGCAAGAACTCAAATCATACAAGGAGGGTAGGTTATAGGAGATATATCCTCGTCATTAAAACCTCACTCATTTGAATATCCCTTAATCAAATCAAACTAGCTCGGAGTTTCAAGCAACAGAGTCATGGAGATCATGGCCAGTCGAGCTAGTGATATTTAAGGACCAATTCATCTTTAGTTTGGGAGATAAGCCTCCCTATATTTAAGGAAGTTGTTGGAGACTTCAGTTGTATAAATAAGGAGGCCTAGAGCCTCATTAGGATTCATATTTTTAGGTAAGAGAACTAAGCATTTTCGAGTTCAAGTCTTGTGGAAAAACATTGTTATGTAATTTTTTTATTATGATAATGAGAATGAGAATTTCCTTGATCCAACATTGAGTTGAATCAAAGGGATGAAGCTCTTGGGTTTGGGCCCAACCCTAGAAGAAAAGGCTCCTCTTCTTGTACTTGTTTGTTTAGGTTATTCCAGAGATTAGTTATTGAATCAATTTTAGCATTATTTCATTGCAAGTAGTTGTGAATTTGATTAGTTTGTTTCCATTTGTGCATTGCATTAGTAGTAGCTAAGAAAGATAAAGGAATACCAACAAGGCTGATAGGAGGTGGATTTGTCTCACTCCTCCCTTCAATGACCATCGATTGAGGAAAAACTCCTATTCAGCCCTGAAAAGACAGATTTCTATTTTCTTATGTAAGTTAGGGTTTTCTACTACTTAGGCCAACATCTTTTCAGTTTTCAAGAATAGGATTCAGTTGTCATTTTTGATATCTCCAGATTTTTATTAGATCTCATAGTGTTTCACAATATTTTTCAAGTATTTACATGCATGAACTAGGCAACTAAATAATGAAATTTTGTTTTCTTAAGTTGATTGAAAATATTTCTTGATTGACATGATTCATGGATAAATGCCAGTGATGTATGTATTGCAGGAATTTGAATAATGTTAGAAGATCTCATACCAGCAACCCCAACCTAACTCCATCCATCCATGATCACCAAAAGCCACTAATTCCCTCAACCAATGCAACATTCCATAAGAACAACTTTCCAAGTTTGTTGAGAAAATCCATGTTTTGATATCTAAAGAAGTCCTAGCCACCCCCTTGCCTTATTTATTCCATCATTCACCTTCCCTAAGCCCTGTACCACCTTCCAAATCACTCGTATTTCTCTTGGCTAGATCCTGTAGGAATACAAGGTATCATATAGGAGCATTAGGACATCATATAGGAAGCATTAGGACATCCTATAGGATGACCTATAGTGGTCTGTTTTGAGGCCAATTTGTGGAAAAAATATCCAAGAAGATAGGAGAAGACCCCTACTTTCCTCCTAAGCCATCTAACCTTTCACCACCATCTCTAACCCACCTACCACATCACCAAGAACATTTAGCATTCACATTTTTCACAAAAAAGGACAAAAAGGAAAAACGAGTTATTATGTTCATTTGTATGCACAGTAGTAGAATGTTTGGATATTTTAGATTGCATACTTAGGACAGTTAGCATTACACACATGTTAGCTTAGAATCCTTTTGAATAAAGATCTCTTAGAAATTAGTTAGATTAGTGGTGTGTTCGAAGCATTTGATTTTAGTCTTTCCTTACTACAGTAGACACTATTGCAATTCTCCCAATTAGTGTGAAATTCCCCTTCCTTCATTGGTAATCAAGCTTCTTCTGAATCAATAGAAGGCTGGTTTGAGAAACCATAGTGGTCTATCGCCAGCTCAGCAGTGACAAAGAGTGGAACCATCACACCTGTTTATGTATACAACACAGTCACCTCCAAGTTTGTACGAACTCCGGGTTGATAAAGTAAATTTGGTAGCCCCAGAACTTGCAACATTCTTGCTACAATACTGGTGATCATCATTTTTCCCTTCAGAGAACAATATTTATATATATCTCTGACACACTTATTAAGGTTCTCCTCCCCTCCTTACTCTACTTGACTTAACTAATAAGGATTAAACAAAAATAAAAGAATGATTAGAGTAGGCAGTACTAGTTATAGGTTAAAGCACTGTGATTCCATTATGGTTTTCTTAGAAAAGAATATATTTTCCATCAAAGTATCATCGACTAAATAATGCAAGACTCACACAAAGAGAGGGAATAAATAGATAACCAAGAATTGACAGTATCACAAATTCCTCGTGAACTTCACCATGCTTGCTTTGGAAATCGAACACAGTCTCATTTGGAAGCTATTCTACGCATGTGAGGAAGAAAAAGACATAAAAAGGAGCAAGAGAGGAAGAAAATCAAAGAAAAACAAAGTTGTGAAAGAAAAAAATACTCCTACTCCTAAACTAACAAAGAATATGACAGACCTACGTAAAATGATATTTCCAATGTAACCACTGATGCATTAGTTGGCCTATGTAAGTAAGGGAATTCATGTCAAGAAATATATTCAACAATAACAAAAAACAAAAAGGATAAGACAATGCATACCAAGATGTTTGAAGTTTGAAAATGCATGCATAAAAGTTTGAAAGAAACACATATGCTAAGCAATCTACAAATGCATTAGAGTGTTTATACACACAACAACTTTAAGATACACAACAATAAACTGCAAAACTGCAAAACCGGGAAACATGAAGAAATAAGAAAATTTGTGTTTTGCATACATGCTCGCTAGGTATGCCTACTCCAATAACTGAGTGATAGAATCACATAATGAAGATGGAGGATACAACAATTTTGAGAGATATTGCTTTTCAATGTGTGCAACAGAGTGGTGAGGAAGGATTGAAAGATACGTCAATGTTATGATTGAAATTGGAACTGATCTCAAGACCACGAGAACCTGACATAACCATCAACGGGGGCTGAAGTTCCTCAATAGATTATGGAAGTTACAAATCATTAGAAGGTAGATCAACTAAGACTGGTGGCTTAGAAAAATTAACAACGAAAAAATCAAAATCATGATCAGATGAACGAGTGAATAGATCATGATAGACATGACCAAAAATTTAAGATGAAAAATAGAGGTATTCTCATCATCTAGTGAATCATAAAGAGGGGAAGATGGAAAACAAGAAATTTCAAAATCTAATTCTTTGGAATGATGAGATGATAAATTTGGGATATTTAAAAGAGAAACTTTTTCCTCTCCACATTCAGATGAGAAACTGACATCCCATGAGTTCTGGAAATGATCGGAAGTAATAATATCATCAGAAACTAAATTTTCACAAGATTCAATAGGAATGACATAATCACAGAAAATGTTAGAATAATGAGGGAGAGTTGTAAAAGGAGAAAAATCATTCGTCATCACAAACTCTTGTTCAAATGTGGACTCCCACACATAGTCATCGTAAATGATATCACAAATTTTCTGGAGAACACCAACTCCAACCTAAACTTGATCCTCGTGAACATCCATAGAAGCATTTAAAATGGGTGAGCACAAAACCTCACAATCTGGAAGACCAAAGGAACCAAAGGATTGAGATGAGGAGATAACACTTCATCACAAACATCAAATTTACAGCCCAAACTAGCACTAAAATTCTAAGTATGTGGGGTGGGAGAAGATGGTGGTAAATCAACGGATTAATTCTCAATTTCTTCCACCTTAACCTATATAATTGGAGCTATTTGATTACAAGGAGACGAAGAGTCGCTTGGGATAGAAATCTCGTCTCTGACAGATTTAGAATCTCTAACCGAGGTATGTTGGGAGGCTTTCAAAAGATTCATATTCATGCGGATTAATCAAAATGTGAACAAGAAATTCGAATTTCTCTTTCATTGAAGGCCAATCAACATTATCTTCATAAAATTCAAAGAAAAAATAAATGAAACAATTGCGAAAGTCATCAAGAGATTCATCAAGCGTTTTTCACAATTGCATAATTTTCTTGAACGCGGATTTATAATCATACATATCAAAGGACAGTAAAGTTTTGTGGCAAGATATTCAAAAGAGTGTATGGAAGAGATAGGAAATTTGTAACACCATTCCCTTATGTGACCTTAGAATGTAAGAGTGAACAACCTACAAGAGGCTTCCTCGAAATGAATGTTGTCCTCTGTGCAAAATTCACTAAAATGAGTGATGTGTTGAAAGAATGTTGTGTCACCATTGCCCTTGAATTTGGGATTTTACAAGTGAAAAAATATTTCCACTCGCATCTTTAGTTTTGAGGTTTTAAAAAAACATGTCAGGGCAAATATTTGGGAGGAATTCATTAATGAATATGGAAATTTCAAACAGATTTCATGGGCTTATCTTATCATCTGGCCCTCCATCTAGTGCCAAAAATGTTGATGGTGCTGGAATCACCAACATTCAGGGGATCTCCCTGATATGAAGTCCCAATTAAATGTCACACTATTTGTTGTAGGAGTCCCATCTAGTACTATGACCTGGTTTTCAATGCAATGGGTGCTAATGATATGCATTGGCTACAATTAAGCATAGAGTGATGTATAGAGACTTTGGTGAGAACAAGTGTGTGACCCTATGGAGAGTCAAATGTGTTGCATGAAGGTTCTGCCACACAGAAGGGAAAATAAGAGGGCCCCTTAAAATCTTGTAATAGTATGCTGCTTGAAAGGAACAAACAAGAATAATGACATCATAAAGATCATATGTGAAATACTTCACAAGTTAATAGTGATGAATTAATACAACAACACACATTCAACTAGATTCATACTAATGGAAACGAAATAGTTCATAAGCATAAGCGTAAGTTAAATAACATACATTGAAAACATAATAAGATAGTCCTACTACATTTACAACATACACATGAAAACGTGTAAGATATAAGCTTTTATTAAGTGAAAGTTCCAATCATAAATACACCATTGACGGACCACTAGCTCCAATAGTGGAACGTGAAGTCAACATCACCTCCTCCTCCAAAGAAACATACTTCCTCTATGCCTGAGAGAATCCAAGGCTCTCACAAAAATCCCAAGCTTTTGGTTCTAAATCTAAGCATAGCCAAAAGCTTGGCTCCCAAAATCCATTTACATGAGTTATGAGGTTCTATTTATAACAATAGGGTTTGGCTCTTCAACTCCCCTTTGTGAGTTTTGGACTACCCTCATGACTCTTCATCTTGTTTACAAAATAACCCATTACATTACATCACAAATCTTCACATTCCAATATTGACACTTGGAGTTCCACTTACAAATTAATTACAAATAATATTACAATTTGCACTCATACCCATATAAGAAAAAATAGGGTAGAGCCAACAAGACAACCTAACAAGAAAAAACACTATCATGCTGGAGTTTGGGAGAACTCAAGCTTAGCAAATTCCACTTGATGTTTTTCGATCACATAGTAGTGCCAAGCTTGGTACTATGTGATGACATCCCCAAACTATGTGATGGTGTCTGGCTAGAAACAGACTCTAGCCTCCATGGCATCCAAGTACAATGTTTTGGAACTAGTTTCTAATTCGTTCTGAAGCATGATCAACATTGGTCGCACTTGGATAGGGCCACCAATGTAGATGTGCATGTTTTGTATATTCACCTCCAAGTCCTCTTTGGTGGCCATTTGTCTCAACTGCTCCAAGTATTCCTCTATCTCCTTTCTGACCTTGTTCCTAGGTTTGGCTTCAGTGAGTGAGCCAACTAATGGTATCCTATGGGTCTTCACCAAAAAATCTATACTATTGTATATTTGCGCATACAAGGCTTGAATGTTACCAATGAATGAGGTGATATTTTTGTTGTTCTCGATCAACATCCACACTCTTTCTCTCTCCAACTCCTCCGCTGGCTACATTTTCTTACCCAAGACAAGTGATGCCCCTTTGTATCAAATTTTCCTTTCATGGATGACAGTGATTGTAGCTTACACATTGCTCAGAGTTCTTACTAAGTCTTTACATTGTTGCTGCAAGCCATGCACGAAAACAATTGCCTTATGGACCATAAAAAGCTCCTCATATAGATATTGCATGGTCTCTCCAAGTGCCGATACTTTATTAAGTATCGATCCCATCATTTTCTCCAAGTGGACTTGGGCAGAAGTTTCGTTCTGAGGTGTTGCACAAATATATTCAACATCTTGCCTGAAAACTTACAAGCTCTTTTTCAATTGCTTATTCTTGGCCATCAGACACTAAGTATTTCAATTTTTTACACCTGCAAAGGCCAAATCAACTAAGTTAATGTCTTGAGGATCTCTCCTACTATCATCCACAATTACCCTTTCTATCATAAAAGCAGGAGATGCGAGACCATTTGGAAAATGCTTCTTACATGCTTGTACAATCTTCTTCTAGAGTTCATCGTAAGACAAATTGTACATGTCTAAAACCAGATCATCATCAAGAAGAACAATGAATTGTTGTGTGCTAGAGGTGGTGGACACTGAATAATGACCCATTGTGTGCTAGGCATCAGGTCAACATCTTGATTCTACAACTCCAATACTACCTCTGTGTCATTTATCTCTATCGATTGTTCAATCTAGTGAGAAACATCTTGATCCTACATTTGTCCACCCTCCTCCTCTACTTATCGTTGGTTTTGTTTTTTCTCTTCAACTTGTTCCCGTGATATTTCTTCTACTATTGTGCTCCACCTTTCTTTTTCTTCCTGATTCTTCTTCTCTTCTTGTTCTTTCTTTTTCTTTTCTTCCTCCAATCTCCTCTTCTCTTTCCTCTTCTTCTGTTATGCTCTCTACATCCTCTATTTCCTCTTTGCCTTTGTTGCTAAAGTTACTTTCATAAGAGATGGATCCACATTCATCTTATAGCTTCGTTATCCCGTTGGAGGTGGTGGAAAATAAATAATGACCTTTTGTTTGCTAGGCATTAGGTCGACATCTTGATTCTATGACTCTAGTTCTCCCTATGTGTCATCGATCTCTATCGATTGCTTAATCTGTAGAGAAATTTCTTGATCCGGCATCTGTTCGCCCTCCTCCTCTACTGATTGTTGGCTCTATTCTTTCTCTTCAACTTGTTCATGTGCTTTTTCTTCTAGTATTTCACTTCTCCTTTCTTCTTCTTCCTATTTCTTCTTATCTTCTTGTTCTTGCTTCTGCTTTTCTTCCTCTAGTATCCTCTTCTCTTCCATTTTCTTCCATTATTCTCTCTACATATTTTGTTTCCTCTTTGCCTATGTTGCTAAAGTTTCTTTCGTAAGATATGGATCCACTTTCATCTTGCAGCTTCATTCTCCCCCTAGACTATAAGAAACCTTTCTATTTCCCTTATCCTGTGTGGGGTTGCTCCCTTCTGCTAGCATTGCTTCCGGAGTAGCTTCCTTCTATGGAGTCACCTGTGAAGTTCTTGCAAAATTGACTAGTTCGTGGATCTTGGAGGTATTATAGAAATTCTTCCATGGATCCTAATACTCCCAATGAAATGTCCCAGTGAGCCATTGAAAGTTAATTCTCGCACAATGGTTCTTTCAAATATCACGGGGATTATACAGATTAAAGTCTCAAGTACCGAATGCAAACTTCTCTATCGCCTTTCTTTCAGTATCAATGAATTCCAGGTTCTTTATCTTGTAGAATCCAATTTGCATAGGAAAAATTGACCAAGGTGTTTTCTTCTCCCTGTGCAATGCTACTCATAACCCTGTGGCAAGATGATATGAAACTTCTTGCATGATGAGCTTGTTAGTGGCATACCTTGGAAAAAAAATGCAGCAACTTATATCTACCAAACACTCTAAGGAAGGTGCCATCTAGTGAGGAAAACCAGTCTACGATCTTTGATATTTCCTCCATTGTCATAGGTGACATGCAAGGTGGTTCTTCCTTAAAGATAATATTGTATAGTGGAATGAGGAAGTGGTCAGTTAGATTCTCCATAACTCCTTAATGGCTACAATATGAGAGCATCTTGTAGTGGATGTGCACAATAGGGTTTCTAGGTGTCAAAGCCCAGTTCATGCCAAGGAATGCATTATGTGCATAGATTGCATCCTGTAAATATGAAGAAATATATAATCTCACTTTCCCACCCTTGGGAGGATTCATGGAATTACGTACATTGATCTTTAATTGTCAATCCAACAAGTCTAATGAGTTGAGTGGCTTCCCTTCATTCATAACATGGCTCAGAAAGATTTCCCACCCTTTCGGAAAGTTCTTTTTCTCTACTAACTATAGATTCTAAAATCTAAGATGACCAACAACTGATATGCCCTTTTGAGAGACCCTGTCTTATATGTGTTGGTGGGTATCTGTTGAAATTTTGATGTCTCCTTCACGCAACTCTTAACAACATCTTTTTTTTCCCAAATAATTATTGGTGGCATAGAAGAGTGAATCCATGAGTCTTTTTGGCTCAGGAAAATGGTACATAAGTCGGTAATTTTCTGTTAGAAAAGTAGCAAGCCTTTGTCCTCTCTTACTGCTCAAAGTCATGTTCTTCACATAAATATGTGAGACAATCTAGTAGATGTCATCTGCACTTGGGAAGGATGTATATATGCATGCAACCCTATGTAGCCATGTGTTCTAGACATTAATGTATGCCTTCTCGTCCTCTAGATCTATTGTGAATTCCTTTTCAAAAAAAACTTCATTTAATTTTTTCCATGTAAGATCTGAGTCCTTTTCTACATACAATCGAGTGTATGAGTATACTGGTAAGTTTACTGGTGTTTACTCCACTTCCTCCCTAGAACTGCTTTCAATTGTATCTTTTGAAGGATTTCCCTTGGGTGCCATGGTAACAGTGAAGGCTGGAGAGAAGTGCTCAAAATTTTTGGTACTTATGGGACTGAAAAGGCACTCATGGCGAGCAAACATCAACTTTTGCAAATCTACCTTCACAGAAAAATCAGGCAGTAAACCAGTGAACTAGTGAGGAAAATTGCACAATTTTCCTGAGCGAGTGAGGGAGATTGGATATGGGAACTATAAATTGTATAGTATGAACATCCAAGGTGTAGCATGAGGCTTGAGACTATGTAATGCACAGTCCAACCTAGGCAGTGACTGGGAGAGATTACACATTGTGCAGTCTTAGTGGCCAAGGTGGAAGAATGAGCCCTAGAACTATGAAATGCACAGTCGGTCTGGCCTGTACTACACATTTCACAGTTTTAGAGGCCAATCCTTAGCTTGAGCTTTTGGATTGCAGTATGCTTAGCTAGGCAAGGTGAAAACTAGCCAAGGGAAAGTGCAAATCTGCCTAGTGGAAGTGTGGGAAACAAGAAGATTTGAAAGATAATTAAAGTTAAAACATATATATAACTAAGTATGGATGAATCAATGTGACTCAAGTTCAAAAACTTAACAAATGGAAGGAAAAACAAACATGTGAGGAGAGTCATTGAAATAACGATCATTGGTGTGTAAAAAAATGAAAATTGATGTGACACTTATGAAAGGCAAACTACAAACTGAAACAACACTTCTACAATCTAATTCAAGTTAAAACTCTAGAAACCATGAAGAAAAAAAAAAAGAAAAAAAACACTCACGAAAGCGAAATGACAAAACGCGATAGAAAAAGCGGCAAAAGACGACAAAAGCAAAACCCACTCAGAAAAGCGAAGACAACTCCACCGAAGGTTCCTTGATCTCCTCGAGAATGCTAGATCTCCAAGATAAAATGTACAAATGGGCTCTAGAGGCATCAACTTAATAGATTTGGGTGGATTGGGGTTTATGACGTGCATGCCTAAAATCAAGGAAAAAGCGACACTTGGTGGAAATTTCTAAAAATAGAGATTGTTCCACCTTGGGGAAACTAATAATGAATCCCTATTTTATATTTATTTATTTTTCTCTTTTTACTTTTATTCTTTTTATCTTTTTCGAGAAAATTTCCATGCACAATACCGGGCAAGATTGCACAATTATGGGGAACTAGGAAACTCTTTGGCTCAGTGCGTTGTGCAGTTTTTGAGTTCAGGGGAAGGATTGCACAATTTCCAAGATTAGTGTTGGGTTTCCTTCCATGAATGTGTAGTTCTCAAGGTCATGGATGAGCTTCTTGTTAGGATTGTGCAATTTCCATCATCAAGGCTATATTTCCCCCATGGATTGTGCAATTTCTAGAGGCAAGCCCAGAACTGTTGCAGGATCAAGTCAGAGGATGCCTGTGACTCAAAAATATCAGTTAAGTTTGAAAAAAAGGAAACACAATAAAAACATAAAAATATAAGTCTTGATCAAACCATGAGTAGTTGACAACAATTAAAGGTAAGCTCATGTCAACAAAAACGAAGGCTCCAAAATCAAAGCATAGAAAAAATTTTGGAGGGTGGTTGTAGCTGCTAAAACAGGTGGTTAAGGGCTAACATATGATGGGATTAAGCCTAGAGAGGTAGATCATAATCAAATTATGTCCAAATCCAAAAGTGACATATTTTTATCCTAAGTCCAATGCATGGAAATAAATGTGTATAGTGTGGAGAGTTCTATATGGAGTGCGGCGGAAAGAGTTGTGTGTGAAGTGTAGGAAAAGACTTATGAAAAAATAAATATCCACCTAACATAATGAATCTTGCACAAGTTATGAAATGACTAAGTGTTGTGCACACATCAAACTTTTGTTGACACGTAATGAAATTGTAGACACATGGTGGATTATAAAATGAAAAATAGAACATAGGGGGGATAAAGGGTTGTATTCATGGTTAAATTAAAAATTAAAAGTGATGTATGAAAATGGATCAACAATATGTCACTACAAAGTGAATTTTGGTGATCTATGTTTAGTGACCATAAATTTTGATGTTATCCCAAAAAATAGAGTGCACCCATAAAAACCACAAATCTAACTATTTATCACCTAAAATTTCTATAAAAAGAAACTAATTATACATAGACACTTTTAAACCCTAATTTTTATTATTAGCCTTCATTTGAGTAGCTAAACACCATTTTCTATTGCCATGTCAAGGTGGTTTAATCATTACTTGTATTATAATGATTGAGGGATCTCTATTAATCATCCATCCACACATAGTAAATATACGATGCCAATATTACACCAAGAATATTTAAGAGTTCTTCATCTTAGGATCATTTTTCAATCTCCATGCTACTTGCAACCAATGAAAGGATCAATAAAAACTTACGAAGAGAAAGACACTCCCAAGGATAAAAATAAAGAGCCACTTGTTCAACTAATTTTCCTCCATATCTAACAATATGCATGCTTTCCATTGGGAATGAGGTAATTATTTATATTCTTTTAAGAAATGTATTCATTCTTATGGTTCTAGTTTGGTCTTTTTTATCCCTTTTATATGGATAGATTAGGGTTTAAATTAGTGTCAATATATTTTAGAATTTGGCTTCATGCTCATATTCACATTTTTCTATGTCTAAGTCACTAACCTTACATTTGGAAGATTATACACCATTGCTACAATTTTCCACGAGCATTGGCTAATAAATAATTTAGTGGAGAATAAAGGTTAGATGTTGAGTTTCATGGAAATTTTTAGGGAGGAACCAAGGGAAATGATGACATGCAATATTATGGAGAACATGAATCCCTTGAACCATTTGAATATTAGAATTAATTTTTAATATCCATATAATCACATGCATATATCATGGTTATATAAAAACATTGAATGAGTTTGGGGTAGAAAAGATTCCATAGAATGTGAAACAAAGAGAGATAAAGGGAGAAACTCATATTTTGGTAACACAGGAAAGTTATAGGCAATATTTTCTTTAGTATTTGGATTGGAAGGCCGATGCAAATTCTATAATTGAAAAGGAAAGTAGAGATCATATATTGTGATGTAAAAAATGCATCATTATGACTTTCTATAATTTATAGGAAAGTCACTTCTATAAATAGAAAATTTCATTTGGAAAAGGGACATAACAAAAGTGTTGGAAATCAATATGATTCTAAGAGGGAGTGGGGGGTTAACCAATATGATATACCTTTTAACAATTATTTAGAAAATAAATGAATTTATTCACAAAATAATGCAACAATCACATAGATCATTGAAAATAGGGTATTTAAATGGAGGACCATATAAGAGAAAACCACAAAAATTATTTTTATTTTAATGTAAATGAAAGCACTAAATTTAATTTACATCATATTTTATAGGAACCAACCTACAGGAGGCAACAACCCACTTTTCTTTGCGAGTGCCCACATGTTGGAGTCATCAACCCCCACTTGTTTGTGGGCAGGTACCTACTGAAGGCACCAACCCCATAGTATTTACAGGAACTAACCTAGAGGAGACTCTAATCCTCTAATATGTAAGCATCAACTTGCTTCAATCACTTAGATCCATATTTCACATTTTCACAGTCAGATCTATGGCTATTTAATTAAATTTAAATCAGACAACATTCTTTAACTTTAGATATATTTTCTTTCTCTAATGTTTCTCAATTCTTTCATCTACAATTTATATATTCTACTCCACCTTACATGACAACTCTAGATCTTATATATTTTTCAGTTTCAACCTTTGTTTATTACAAATTACTAATCGTTGTCACATATCTATAATGATTTTTACTTAGCGCTAGTTTTTTTCACTAACATTGTTCTTTTCTATAGCTCAACTCTCATGTTACTCAATATTTTTTAAAACATGCACCCCTACCTATCCACAACCTTTTCTCTATTTTATATGCATGAATCCACATATAAATTACAACATTTTGTTTTAGTTATATACCAACTGACATCATTTATTTATTCACATTCAAGCCTCCTTTTATTTTAATATTTTAACTAATTTGGCACCCAAAATGAAAAAATTTCAACCTCAACCCTTGAGTTTTAACTACCTCGATCCATAAGACTGAGGGTGAGAACCAGGAATTTAGCTAAATGTGTATTAGGCCAAACAACTTATGTGATTCATTTAAATATCATTATAACAACCTTTCCCTAAAATTTGACATACGGTTCTAGTTTTAAGGCATGATTTTGGATTTGGTCGAGGTCTAAATATTCATGCAACTAGAAAATCCATGGATCTAGGATTTGATCCTCACTTCCTTCCTCTCTTTATAACCTAGATGAATTTTTCCTTGGCTCAACTAAGCTTTAAATAATTTGACATGGAGTCCACTACATCTTAAGAGTTGCACTAAGTCCAGTGGTTGGGATATTTGATATGAAAACATTTTTCATTCTCCCAAAATTGCATGCCCTGCCCAACCCCAAGACGCCTAGATATATAGGGCCTATAACTTTGACCAAGATGGAAATGTGACTAGAAAAATTTGAAATGAATCAAAATCTAATTCTCTCATTAGTAGCATAGCTTGTTGCATGCCCGGAGTCCTGGATACCTAGATACCTCCTCTCACTCGGAAGCTTGACTAGGTGGAACCTTGACCATATTTACCATGGCTTAGGGAAATATAGATATGGGAAAACTTAGAAAGTGATTGTTTCCTACACCCTCGCGCAATCGAATTCCTAGAGAACTCTTCCAACTAGACCTTTCTACATTGCAACATAAACCTTACAAATGTACCTACCATGTCATTTCCTTGATCAGCCGAAACATGCCATGTGTCCTGAGTTTTCCTAACGTCCATGTCACAATGGATTGAGCTTATTTCTTACACTAAAATAGAATTATGGTTCCTTAATATGGGACCCATGTACCAGCACATCTACCACATCATGCCACCATGGACCAATAAACACATGCCACGTGCCTTTGTGACATTTGTCCAACCATCGAGCTACCATGTAGTCATATTGCAAATGCACAATTGGCTTGTTAAAAGTGAAAAATCCATCTACCACATCTCATCCTCACATACCACCACACCATCTAAGACACTTATCCTACAACACTTGTCAGTGTCTCAATTTTTAGGTTGTTTGAGTTTGTTTAATGCTTATGAATTCTTCAATGCTTGATGCACCCTGTGTCTGATGGGTGTTAACTCATGTGCTTCTTTGTGACTTGAGGCTATGAACATGAGCCAACTTACCACCCTTTAGCTCTTGTGACCTCTTCCTTTCTCAAATTTCCTTCTTATGGTCTAATCTTCAATAGGCTCTTAGCCCAATGTATCCTTGGAATTGTGATATAGGATGGAACTTTTCTTGTACTACTACACTTTAAACCTAGTTTCTCCTCATTCCATGGGAGTTAGAAAAAGTTCCATATACTATTGGAAAGGTATTTGAGTAGGATATATAATTGTACACTTTTCATTCTCATTTAAACTAAGGAAGTGAGGAAGAATGTCCTTCAAATATATACTAGTCAAATGTAAAATTTCATCCATGACATCAAGATAAACAACCTACAATCATCAATCAATGACAAATTTTGTAATGCAACATGAAAATCTACAATTAACAATCTCCCCTTGTATTTGCAATCAAAGACAACACATTCAACAATCTCCCCCTTTAGCATTGATGGCCACAACACTATAAATTGTTGGTCATTGATGGCTTTTGTCTTGACTCCCACTCTTAGGTTGTTAAAGTTTTCTCGTAAGCTCCAATGCCTTCTCATTCTCCCCTTTTGACATCAAGGATAAAGGGTTTGTGATAACAATTGAGTAAGTTGTTCTTCTATATTTGCACCACTGCATCAATTCAAACAAAGGATTATTCCAAGAACCAAATTATCCCCCTAATTCAATATGATATGATCTTGATGCTAATTACTAACTGAAACTAATTGTTGTATCCAGGTAGGACAATTGAAATGAGAAAAAAACATATGATCATGCAAAATTTCCATTTCATCATCTTTCTAGTGCAAACTACTCTCCTTGTTCACATTTTACTCCTATTTTTCTTGTATCTCCCCTAAGTTGATATTATTTTCTTCTCTCTACCCTCCATCCATAAAAAATTCCTTAATTTAATTGGAAAATTTCCTTCATACCTTTTGAGAAAATCTATTGAAGAGATGAGGGAGACATCACTCCAAATTCCACCTTAAATATTCAAAGGGATCTCTTGAAAGAGGCTTCATGAAGATATTAGCAATTTTATCCTTTGTGATTACATATTCCAACCTCACATCCTGATCAATTACCTATTCTCTAAGAAAATTATACTTGATTGGTATATGCTTGGTTCTGAATGACTAACAGGGTTCTTGGACATACTGATGGCACTTGTATTATTATATGC
The DNA here is from genome assembly GCA_000404065.3 of Pinus taeda. Classification (NCBI taxonomy): domain Eukaryota; kingdom Viridiplantae; phylum Streptophyta; class Pinopsida; order Pinales; family Pinaceae; genus Pinus; species Pinus taeda. The sequence goes on along the minus strand of APFE030398181.1, from coordinate 68,109 downwards.
AACATGAATAAGTTCAAATGTCTGGCCTTGAGACTATTAGGTACAATAGGGTAGAAATTGTTGATATAAACATGGTTTGATTTATTTATGGTGATTCATTATATTTTCTCCACATACATCTAGTGACCACAAGAGTGCTAATAGGCTAACACTCCCCCATTCTAAACTTCTTTAATATCTCCTTGAGGCATTTTCTTTGGAGATAAACATTCATCTTGTTGATTGTGAAATAAGAAAACCAAAGAAAAAGTATAGTTCTCATAACATTGACATTTCAAACTCATCTTGCATTTCAAATGCAAATTTTTGGCTTAGCATATCTTCATCACTTCCAGAGATTATGCTATAAACATAAACAATAATGAATAAAAGATTTTCTTCTTCAAATTTAATATACAAAATATTATCAGTTGTCCCTTGTTTGAATCCTTGCTATTGTAGGTATTTATCTAATATGGAATGCCATGCCCTTAGTGCTTGCTTAACTCCATGAGAAAAAGAAAAAGAAAAAAATATATGGCTATTATTTTCTAGTCAAAGAATGTTCTTCATGCTTCTAGAGTTTATTGAACTCAAAACTAAATTTTTCATGAGTCAATGTCCCCTTTGGACTATTTTTGTCCCCACAAGGCCAGTTTGTTCTTGCATGGATAAGTCCACCATGGAAGGGACATATTCGACATCCTACATGTATATAAATATAGTGTAACCTAATTTCATTCATTCACTCACTCATATTATAACCCTAATTTCCACTTCATTATAGTGAGATAAACCCAATATCAACTTACCTCACTTGTTGGCTAGAATGAATTCGCTTTCATCTTTTCTTGTACTTATGTGAGATTTATCCCATGATTAAAGGGTGAAATTACATGATTGAGAAATTTATCATAATTATTTTTCTAAAATATTATAATTATGAGATAATAATTATTTCATAATTGACAATAATTGATAAAAGGCTCATAATTGAGAAAACATTTCTAGAGGCTTACTTTCCAAGGAGATGAACTTGACCCACTTGTATACGAGTTGGATAGCAGTATATTATAGTATAATATTCCTTAATAATTTTCACCCTAAGCTTCTACATTCATCCCCCTGGGCTTTCCTCTACATCTATATATATTGGTATATTCTCTAGGACCATGGTAGTCATGACTAGAGAGTCAAAACTCTAGTGCTATAGTTATTTATCTTAGATATCCTTACTAGGGTTATTCTTTTCCTTTTATACCAGCAAGGAGTGTTTCTCTTTTTGTTGGTCATTTTCTCTTGAGATTTTGAGTGTCTTGTGTTCTTGCTTGGGGGTATCGTTTTCCTCTTTTGAGTGATTTTTTTTTGGGCTGTTATTGGTATGTGTTATTATGAATTTAGCGTATTTTACTAAAAGTTAGTAAGGAGTGTTTTTTAAAGTTTTTTTCGCAAGGAAAACAATAATACTCTCTACCATCCTATAGTTAGCCTTCAAAAAATTGAAAGGTTAATTATGCATTGGAATATAGCTACATTAGGTTATTACTAACAAGACTATTCAAACCACTCAAAGTTTCACACCACTTCCCTTATGAGTAAATGAAAACCATTTAAAATTAATTCTTCAATAAAATTCACTAGACTTGTTTTTATTTTTAGCTGATAGTACACCAACATTAGCTTAGGTTGGGGTTTTGGAGCTAGTTTTGTGACTAAATTGTTCCAAGGCTATAAAAAAAACTTAGTAGCCTGTGATAGGGAGATGAAAAGTCCTCCATAATTCCATGTTTAAAACCATATCATATTAGAAACCCATGTAATATGGGCTTAGGCTTACGTCACAATGTGAGTAGTTCTCCTTGAGGCTACCCAAATCGTGGTAGGAAATCCTATGCTGAAGGCTGACTACCCAAAAGCCCAAGATTCATGCATGCCCATGGGAAAGAGCTACCTAGTGGCCATTCCTAGGAAAAACTCTCTATAGTTGGTGGTTGTGGGCAGCAACCATCCCTCTACCCTTCCTTCCCCTCGACTTCTATACTAGCAAACTTGAGATCCATAAGTAAAAAATTGTTTGGAAGGCCTTCTAAAACATGGTACTAAGACTGCTTTGCATGTAACTACCTTTTAGGGCTTTCCTCTTATGCGTTTTCTAGTTCGAGTCTTAGTTTTTCCATAGGGGTGTATTGCTAACTTAATTTCTTAATAAATCTAAATTCATCGTGGTTGAACGAAGAAAATATTGTTCTCATAAACTGTTAGACCTTTCTCCTGAAGAGGAAGTTCCACCTACATAGAGACGCAGATTAATTTCTACATTAGAAGACTCATACCATACTCATGTTGGGGGGGATAACATTGGTCCTAGGGATGAAAATTATCTTATTATTGAGATAGTGGGTGAAAGTCCCTTACCACCTTTTAATCCATCTTGACATATTTTTAGTGCAGTTAAGACCTTACAGTAGTGAACCTTATTACACACAAGTGTCAGTCATGGATAGTGAAAACATTTCTTCTTATATAGAGGGGGAAGGCCCCACATTACATTCTCAAGAAGTAGTCTTTTCTATCATGTCATCATTACCAGCACTCAATGTGGCACAATATATAGCTCCTTCTGTTAACACTCAGGTTGTCCCCTGCTCCTTAAGGGATACGGCCGAGGTAACCACAGACCAAGCTTTGGACTGCCGGTCCTAGCCTACCAGCAGTCAGAGAGGGCTCTCTCTTCAGGATTTAGCTTTGTTTAGGGAATGATCTTAGGCTAGCTATTGAGTACAAAGGGTTTTGTTTTTTGGTGAGGAGAGAATGGTCTTAAGCAGAGAGGCATGCAAAGCGCAAGAGGTTTATAACATTGGGCATGGAGTCAAGGATGTGGACTGAAGGATGTGTTTTCTTTGGCGAAGAGGAATACAGAGCAGGATAGCTACACATGGAGTAATATGAGGTTTGAATGAGATGAAATGGATGCAAGGAATGAAAGACAGCTAAGTAATTTTCATTCGTGCTAACAGAGGGAACGGGATGAATATCCTATAGGAGCAATTACTTGAATTCCTACAACAATATTCATACACAGAGGAAACTAGTGCAAATATGAGCCTAAAAGGAATTCATATTATAGGCTAGTCTAGAAAGAAAACATTGAGAAGAAGCAGGAATTGAGGGCAGAGCACAGCTAAGTGACATCTGAACTATTCTTTTTCCCTGCAAGTTTAGATCATGACACAAATACGGTATAGAAAACATAGCAACTGTAGAAAGAGATGAGAAAACTTATTAGTCCATGAGGAAACACGAGAGTTCTGCAGTTCTTCAGCCATCAAATGCACATTGAGACAGTCCCAACACACATGTTCCAGCAAGCTCTGTTTATTAAACCTCTCAGAGTGTACACAACAGTGTTTCAAAATCAGCTTGTCGATCAAAAAACTCTCACCCTTTGAACAGTACATAGGGAGGTTTTTATAGAAAAAAATTACAGACTTAGATCTGTGGATAAGATCTCAAGGAAAATATCTCAAAATATCTATGAAACCGATCTAAACAACTCTGAACTAAAACAGTGTTTTCTGCTAAAAATAAATGCATGAAGGACTATATGGGCTGAGCTGGGGCAGCTGGCATCTTGGAGTAAATATCTAAGGCTGCGCATGAATCCTTTAGGCGGTTCCATAAATGATTTTTGTCTTTTTGGATTGAGGCGGTGGCTGTCCCTTCAGTAAGTTGAGTTGCCCCTTGCGAATTTGGTACTGAAAGCTCTGATTTCATTGAAATTGAATGGGCAAAGGCATATTCCGGCCTAGCGATGGTGTTTGCTTCAGGTACCAAGGCATCAGGAACACTGGGTTCTGAAGCACTATTCGAGAGTTTCTCAGGCTTTCTGTGGCCTAAGGCCGGTTCCTGGAACTCGTTCAGAGCGTAGTTAAACCAGGAAGCTGTTTCTTCATCTATGGGAGGGAGATTTTCCACAATCGCATCCAGTGTACCATCCACTTCTTTTTCGCCTCCCTGTGATTGTCTTCTGTTTATTGCAGCAGGGCGATCATTCCCCCAATAGCCAGAAGTAGAAATCTTCTGATTATTATGATGCCTGTTCACTTTGCTCCCCAAGTCCTGCATAGCTGGATGACCATCCTTCCATATCAGCTCTGCCAACTGTTCATAGTCCGGCATAGCAGGTGGAAATTGATCTTCCAGTTTCTTCTTGTGGCTTATATCTAAATTTTGTGCACCCATCGAGTTTCACATTAAGCACCCACTCATTTAGGCTTAGAGCTTCCAGTGCGACTTCTGCACCAGTCTCCCGCCAGCTTTCGCTACCTCGGAAAATCAAGATATTTGTATCACATGTTTGAGAATCCAATTATGCATCCTTATACCTTTGTTTTTTGTCTCGTCGGGAGGCTCGATCGCGTCTTCTAGGCCTTTCAGATTTCACCATAATATCATCTGCATTGTCGGAGATTGAACGCGAATACCCGCTTTGACTGCTTTCCATATGCCCACCACTGAGACGCACTGCATTGATCTTGCAGAGTTGTTACGAGGCAGATTACAGATGTAGTCTTGTCCATTGGACACCATAGACAACATTTCTGGCACACACTCCTCCACCATCTCTAACTGTGCACAACGATACTTGAATCAACCCATAGCAAGTCTGGCAGTTATATTGGGCAAAGTGTTTATTTGCGGGAAGCTACACTAGAGACAATTATATTCCGTCCATGTGTATAGTTTATCAACACCTTTGCACTTGAAAACATCTCCCTCCTCGAACGAAAATTTGAAATGGCAGGTGAATACATGATTTCAAAAAATATTCCACGCTCCATGGCAATTTTAACAGATGCCCTTTTAATCTGAAATGGAAGCCTCTCACCAAAGTCTACCGATATCAGGTCTACCAGTTTTACAACCGAGTTCCACCTCTGAAGCACCCTTACTACAAACTGCAGTGAGCTCCCTCGCACCCATTGAGGGCATTGTTACATCTATTAAAGCATCATCTGAGATGAAATCTCCTTGGTGTGTGTTTGTTCCTGTGAAAAGCCCCTTATTTGCTCTGGATTCTAAGCCATCTACATGCATGACAGAACCTGGAACCTGAATCACTTGCTCCATCACACTGCCAATGGTGCTATCATGCTTTTTTGACTCCGGTAGCATTATCCGTGTGTTACTATTAAAAATATTATCACATCTAATACCAACTAGGCCATTGATATCATGAGACGGTAATGAATTGTCATTGCACACCCGCAAAGCATCAGTATGAACAACAGTTACTGATGGACCCTTATCACGATTGAATGATAGGCCTGGAGGTTTAATACCAGTACCATTTACTGGATCAATATCAGCATTAGAATTTTCTATAGATGACTACTGAGTCACGCATTGATCTGCACTTGACTTATATTCTGTCACCCATGTAACTCCATTAGACACTAACTGGTGTCCACTGTTATTAACTGCCAAAAATTCCACATCATCAGGAATATTAAAATTATGAACACCATATGGAATAGTATGTGGTATACCCATATTTTTCATTCTAGACTTCAGTTCTTCCATGACTGTGTCACCATCTGAAATAGTTACATCTGTGCTCTTCTTTGCTACGTTGGCTGTCTGCAGAGTGGAATTGTTTAGCTGTAGCCCACAAGTAGATGTCCTTGCATTTAATCCCATCCTTTTGTTGTCATTATGTACTAAAACATCTGTGTTCTGACTAGAAGATGCTCGACGCCTCTTCTTTGCCCTAGATGAGGGACCCTTTTTATCATTAGGCTGCACATTTTCAACTAGATTTGTTTTCAGAATGAGATCCCCATCCCCACTTGAGATAGGATCCCAAACTTCTGATACATTAAACCACGCTTTGTCTGAACCAAAGATCCCATCAGGTGAATGGTTCTCTACTTGAATTGCCGACTTGTAACACTTTTTACGAGTTAATCCATGATGAATTACAGTCCTGCAGTTTTTTGAAACAGCTGCCCGGGCATGCTCCATTGATAGACCAAACAGCGTAGACATATTGGCAACATCATTAGGGCCTCGTAGTTCATTTACACAGAGATGATAAGAGGTCTCCAAGTTGGGCTTCTTGTGCAGTATTCCAATAAACAACATCCAAATATCGCATACATTGGTGGATGCAATCTTGAAACAATAATTCCGAAGCAATTGGTAGAATAGCCAGAACTTCATTCGCGTTGTAGAAACAAAGGGTCTTGCCAGACTGAGAAGAATACATGAGCTTAATGCATTTTATATACAAATACCTTAATCAATTCAGATAGCAGGTTCCATGCCTCATATGTGCTATGCAAACAGAGCCATTGATTCCCGGAGATGTCTGTCGCTGATCAGACCTTGTGCTCTAATGAAGTATTTTTCTGCCTTGTAAAATATAATTATTTCTAGTCAATCTGGGTTGTTCATTATGCGGATGATCTGACGGTAGAAATTATGTTTAGTTTAGGGTTTTTTTCCCTAGAAGGCAACCCCTCTCTTTGTATGAGGGCATTGTATCAAGGTTGTGATATAGATGTGTATTTTTCGAGTGAGAAGCAGAGAGGTGAGACTGTGAGAGAAAACAAAGGATATTACAACGGATCTATTGTAGGTTGTGTCTCTTCATTTTGCTAGATAATATAAAGGAAGGACTGGTTGTTTGGGGTGGACGTAGCCCAAAATGGGTGAAACACATATATCTGTGTCTCTCTTGTTTTATGCACTTTCTGTGTTTATATTTCTGCAATATTTTATGTCTTCCATTGCTCCGTAATATATAGTCTTCTAACAATTGGTATCAGAGCCGAAGGTCTATTTGGCTGATAAACTCGTAGGAAAGAAGGGTTCCTCATTCGAGTGGGAGCAATGGTGGAAGATGGTAAGTTTAAGGTCGAGAAATTTAACAGCCAAAACTTCTCGCTGTGGAATATGCAGATGGAAGATTATCTGTATTAGAAAGATCTATACCTACCATTGGGCGGAAAAACAAAGATGCCAACGGGTATGATAGATGAAGAGTGGAACCTTCTCGATAGAAAGGCACTCGGAACAGTATGGTTGTGCCTCACAGCATCAGTCACCTTCAACATTTCGAAGGAAACAACGACAGAGGGTTTGATTAAGGCATTGGAGAAACTATATGAAAAACCCTAGGCCTCAAACAAGGTATTTCTTATGAAACGGTTATTTAATATGAAGATGTTGAAAGGTGGATCTGTTGCAGACCATTTAAATGATTTTAATACTGTTACAAGTCAGTTATGTTCTGTAGGGGTAAAATTTGACGATGAAGTTAGAGCTCTGTTATTCTTGTGCTCATTACCAAAATGTTGGAATGGTTTAGTAATGGCCATTAGTAACTCTGTTTCTGAATCTAGTACTTTAAAGTTTGATGTTGTTGTCAGTGCTATCCTTAGCGAGGAAATGCGAAAAAAAAGCTCCGGTGAGACATCGGGTAATGCTTTGAGTGCAGAGTCTAGGGGAAGAAAAATGGAAAGAGGAAAGAGCTCAGGATATCGCAGTAAATCAAGGAAAGGCATATCCAAGTCCAGATCGGGGTAGTGTGCTGGAAATGCAAAAAAAAGGACACCTAAATAAAGACTGTAGATCTCGGAAGGGAAAAGAAGGAGATGAAAACAATCATGAAGTAAACGTGATAGGTGAGGTGTTACAAGATGCTTTGATTCTTTCTTTTGAAAATATTATTGATTCCTGGGTGGTATATTTAGGGGCCTCATTACATGCCCCACCTAATAAGAAATATTTTCATGACTACGTTCAAGGAGATTTTGGACAAGTTCGTTTGGGTGATGATAAACCCTGTAAAATTGTTGGAATGGGTAAGGTTCTTGTAAAACAGCAGAATGGAAACCAATGGCTACTAAAGGAGGTAAGGCATGTTCCAGATCTAAAGAAAAATCTGATTTCAACAGCGCAGTTAGGCGGTGAAGGTTGTGTGACAACTTTCATAGATAAACCTTGGAAGGTCACCAAAGGAGCCCTAGTAATAGCAAAAGGTGAAAAGGTAGGTACATTGTATTTATGCAATGGTATTTCTAACTCTGTTAATGCTTTAACTTCCAAAGGAGCAGATGCATCATTATGGCATCATAGGCTCAGACACATGAGTGAAAAAGGGATGAAGATTCTTCACTCAAGGAATTTGTTGCGGGGTTTGAAGAATGTTGATTTGGACTTCTGTGAGAATTGCATTTATGGAAAACATAAGAGAGTTAGATTTCTCAGAGTTGGGAAAGAAAATAAGAGTGAAAATTAGAGCTTGTACATACAGATGTATGGGGACCTGCTCAGGTATCATCTCTTGGTGGCTCTCATTATTATGTTACCTATATTGATGATGCAACTAGGAAAACTTGGATTTATTGTATTAAGAATAAATCTGATGTATTTGATACTTTCAAGAAATGGAAAGCTTTGGTTGAGATTGAGACAGGAAAGAAATTGAAGTGTCTTAGATCAGACAATGGAGGTGAATATTGCAACAAAGATTTTGATAGGTATTGTTCAGAGAATGGAATTTGCAAAGAGAAGATAGTTCCAACAACACCATAAGAAAATGGTGTGTCATAAAGGATGAACAGAACAATCATGGAGCGTGCAAGGTGCAAGAGATTGCATGCAGGATTTCCTTTACAGTTTTGGGCAGATGCTCTAGATACTGCGGTTTATCTAATAAACAGAGGGCCTTCAAGTTCTTTGGATGGTGGTGTTCTAGAGGAAGCATGGACAGGTAAAAAGGTAAACTACTCCTTTTTAAAGCCTTTTGGTTGTGAGACCTTTGTCCATATTGATAAATAAAATAGAACAAATCTTGAGGCAAAGTCAAAGAAATGTACCTTTATTGGATATGGTGTTAATGATTTTGGTTATCTCTTATATGATTACGAAAATCACAAAATCATTAGGAGAAGAGATGTAATATTCAATGAAATGGTCTTGTATAAGAACCAGTTGCAGGAAAAGAAATAGGAAAAAGAAAACAAGGAATACATAGTTCTTGATGAAATCACTAAAAACGTAAAGGTGCCTGAAAATAATAATAATCAACAACCACGACAATAGCAACCACCACAACAGCAACAGGCACCCCAAACACCTGAAAGTGGTGTTAGAAGATCTACCAGGATAAGTAGACCCCCTGAACGATACTCTACTTCATTATATTATTTATTGTTGACTAATTCTGGTGAACCCGAATGTTATGAAGAAGCAATGCAGGTTGAAAGGAGGAAGAAGTGGGAGGTAGCCATGGAAGAAGATATGGACTCCTTAATGCATAACCAGACTTGGGACGTAGTCAGGTTGCCTGTAGGAAAAACTACATTGAAGAATAAATGGGTTTACAGGGTGAAGGAAGAAGATGGAGGAAAACAGAGGTACAAAGCTAGACTTGTGGTGAAGGGGTTTGCACAGAAGAAAGGTATTGATTTTGATGAAATATTTTCTCCTGTTGTTAAAATGACTTCAATCATAACTATTTCAAGTCTAGTAGTAGTTGAAGATTTGCATCTTAAGCAGTTAGATGTAAAGACAACCTTTCTCCATGGAGATTTGGAGGAAGAGGTATATATGCAGCAGCGTCAAGGATATGAGGTAAAAGGGAAGGAGAAACTAGTGTGCAAGTTGAAGAAGAGCCTGTATGGCATAAAACAAGCTCCAATGCAGTGGTATCTAAAATTCGACAGGTTTATGTCTGAACAAGGTTATACTAGATGTCACTCTGATCATTGTGTTTATCTCAAAAGGCAAAATGATGGCAGCTATATTATATTGTTATTGTATGTAGATGACATGCTTGTTGTAGGTTCTAACATGCAGGAAATAAATGTGCTCAAAAGAAAATTGGCAAATTCATTTGCAATGAAGGATTTGGGTGCTGCAAAACAAATCCTTGGTATGAGAATAACTAGAGACAAGAATAATCACAAACTAACATTGTCTCAAAGTGAGTGCATAGAAAAGGTGTGGAAAAGGTTTAATATGCAGAATGCAAAACCAGTTAGTATACCTTTGGCTAGCCATTTCAAATTAAGTAAGGAGGCGTGTCCCAAGACTCATGAAGAAATGGCTCATATGTCTAAAGTTCCATATGCATTAGCAGTTGGAAGCTTAATGTATGCAATGGTTTTCACAAGGCCTGATATTGCACATGTAGTGGGAGTTGTAAGCAGGTACGTGAACAATCCAAGAAAAGAACATTGGATGGTGGTGAAGTGGATTCTTAGGTATTTGAGAGGTACCACAAATCAAGCATTATGCTTTGGTGGTTCAAACATTGCTCTACAGGGATATGTTGATGTAGATATGGCAAGTGATAGAGATAACAAGAGGAGCACTACAGGATATGTATTTAATGTAGGTGGAATAGTTGTTAGTTGGGTCTCAAAAATACAAAGTGTTGTTGCACTTTCAACAATAGAAGCAGAGTATGTTGCTACGATAGAGGCTAGTAAAGAAATGATTTGGTTACAAAGGTTTCTGGATGAATTGGGTAAGAAGCAGGAGTTGGGCAGGTTATACGATGATAGACAGAGTGCCATACATCTTGCAAAGAACTCTGCATTTCATTCCAAGACTAAGCATATACAGCTCAAAAACCATTTCATACGGTCAACATTGGAAGATGGACAGTTGAAGCTGGAAAAGATACACACTAGCTAGAATCCTGTAGATATGTTAACAAAAGTTGTAACCAGGGGAGAAACTGAGAATCTGCTCAGTTTCAATTGGCCTTCAAGTATGATGAAGAAGATGAGAAACAACCAAGTCCAAAGTGGAGTCCTTGTCTAGCAAATGAAGCAGCGATGGAGTTGAATATAATCAGTCTCCAAGTGGGAGATTGTTGGGTGTGGAGCCTGATTATCTTCTGTATTCAAAGGTTCTAGCTGGATGTATAGCCCAGGAAGATTGTACACCCCTCCACGCGGGGGGGTTTGGGGGGGCTAATCCCCCCTAGCTGGGGGGTCTAGGGGGCAGCGGTCCCCCGGCGGGGGTTCGAGGGCAGTGCCCCTGAAGCTAAAAATAGATGTAAAATTTCTTTGTCAAAGTCGAATAATCTCTAGTCAATCTGGGCTATTCATTAGACGGATGATTTGATGGTAGAAGTTATGTTTAGTTTAGGGTTTTTTTGCCCTAGAAGGAAACCCCCTCACTATATATGAGGGAATTGTATTGTGTCTATGCAGATCTGTATTTTGAATGAGGAAGAGAGAGGAGATTGAGAGCAAAGAGGGAGTTACAGCGCATCTGTTGTAGGTTGTATCTCTTCAGTTTGCTGGATAATATAATAAAAGAAGGACTGGCTGTTTCTCTGTGGACGTAGCCCAAACTGGGTGAACCACGTATATCTGTGTCTCTCTTGTTTTATGCGTTTTCTGTGTTTATATTTTTGCAATATTTTATGTGTTCCATTGCTCTGTAATATATAATTTCTAACACTTTGGATATTTGTGATATTTCATTTAGAGATATAATTTGCAATGTTATTACAATCTTCAGGGGAAAAGAAAACTCAAAGATGCATCTTATATGGTAAGACATTGAAATTATATGTTTGATTAATGTTAAAAAAAATATTTATGTACAAGTTAATTGAAATTTTAGTATGTCATGTTACAAGAAAAATTCAAATCTTGTTTCTTCCGAAGATCAATCTATTATAAATGAATGTGAGTTCATCCATGTTGGATGTTGGACAAAATATGATATCTATAAGCCTATTCTTCTTAATCGAGTAGATGGAAATAGTCATAATCAAGTATTGGATCATGATGTTGTCGTAAGAAAACTAAAATATGAGGATAAAGATGCAAAAGGAGAGATAGTTAACATTTATCAAAAACTGCAAACATGGATTAACTATTATAGATTTATGTTCAAATGGAGATTGGGTTTTTGATTTATTCTCAGGTTCAGGCAAGTTTTATTATATAAAGTTTAGTTTTAATATTTTAGTTTTTATGTGTTTATACTAATTTACTTAATTATTATTTTTGTGCTTCATGATTAGGTACAACACTAGCATGTTGCATACAAAAAGGAAGAAATTGCATTTCCATTGAAAAAGACTCACTATAATGCAATTTTATTCAACAAAGAATTAATGCTCTTCAATTTCTTCCAGATGCAATGCAAGAAGTTGGTTTGAGGAAAGGGGATTTTAATGAATCACGTGTGGAAAAAAGGCAAAGGAACCTCAACCACCATTATATGGAATGATTGGAAAATAACACTTTGGAATATTTGCAGACATGAAAGATCCATTAGAAGAGGACATTAACCAAATTGAAGCAGAAAATATTGTGGAAGAAGACATTAATGAAGGTCTAGAAGAAGTTGAAGGATTAGTCGATATTATTGATTAAGTTTAAGTTATGCTTGCAAATAAAGCTCAATTTTGAGAGTTATTCATCAGTTTTACTTGTAATGTTTAGACTTTGAGATTTTATGACAAGAATGAGTATTTCATTATTGTTGTTATATGTTTAATATTTGTATTATCTAATTTTCACTTTGCTTTTTATGTGAATCATTATTTTTTGCAAAAAAACAGTGATTACTATTAATTTTTGACATAAAATTCAATAAAAATGCTATTTTTAAAAAGTTTTTCGCATAAAAATGATTCATTTAACATGTGATTTTTAACAAAAAGTTTCAAAATGTGTATTTTTTTCATTGTATTTATATTGAAAATGTGTAATTTTTTTCATATGTTTAAAAATATTAGTTTTTTAGCGACAATTACTTGATGTGCATTGAAATATTAATAATAATACATAAACATATAGAAAATCATAACTTTAGAATATTGACCCTTTTTAAAATTTTTTTTTTTAATGATGCAAAAAAATAAAGATTTATTACAAAAAATTGAAAAGAAAAATTACAAAACACAAATACATAAACAAACTTAAAAATAAATATCTCAAGGAAGAACAATACATTAGAAAATGTAAAGTATCAAAATAAACCTTCTAAAAAAAGGGGGTTGATATTGCACCAACACTTTTAAAAATCAACATGAAAATCACTCACATCTAAAAAACAAATGTTCATAAGAAAATTTAAAGTGCCAAAAATATGCTCCAAAAAAAAAGTTTATTCTGAATAACCACTTTTCAAAATCGGGTTCTTTTTTTGCTACCTCAAAAAAATGGTAATTGGTAATTTTCCCATTTGATTGGTAATTATGTTATCATAGTATCTCTATGTTTTGACTATAAATAAGAAATCAACAATGGAAAAATAAGGGCAAACTCTCATGAGCTCCATAGTGAAACATGGTGTTGTAAAAATCCTAAAATGTTGTGGGTCAAAATAATTTATCATTTTTGTGACACTAAGAGGGTTGAGAGTGAAAAATGTTTTGTATTAGATTGCTTGGTGTACACCCACTTTAGATCCCAATTTCACATATATATTACGGAACTTACCTTCCTAACATTTTCACTCATAAAAACTATGGTGATTTAGGAATACATTTCTTAAAGCTTTTTGAGGATAGGAATAAAATTTTAAAGAAACATAAGTAATTTCCCTACCTTTCTTAATACCTAATAAACCAAGTTTAGTCTTATTAAATGTTAACCATCATCATCATCATCACCAAAATAAGATAAAATTAAAAAAAAAAAGTATGTAACTATTTATTAATAAGCCATAAATTAGGAATTCATACTGATAAAAGCTAAAACAAATCTCACAAGAAAGATACTTCATAGTTATGAATAAAAAAATTCAACAAAATCTAAATTCGGATCTATATATTTTTGCATATAAGTACACTTATCTAGTTCCTTAATTATTACATCCCATTATTTATTTGAATTATAGATACAATTAAAAAGTCATGAAATCCTAATCAATATTCAAAACATACCTGGATGCGGGTGTCATCAGGAGGCATTAACTAAGTGTTAGTGATGGAACATGCGAAGTCGGCAGCTGGCAGGCTTTCAGACGAAGCTGGACGGGGAGAGGACGGTATTAATGGCTCTGTATTGAAGGCCAGTCCTAAGTCTTTAATGCAAGCACGCGCTCACGGCACGCAGAGGGAGTTTATCAGGATGGAGAGCCCGAGTATTATCTCATTCGCTCTGGTTTTTCTGGTTGTCAATTGCTCTGGTCCTCTCAGGACAAGCCTCGGTGATCGCCAATGGTGGTCCTGCTCTCAGGGGCAGCCGCCTTGGATTCAAAACGATCCCCTGCAGACTACCTCGAGAACGTCCACTCCGTTGCTCGACGCTCCTGCTGAGAGCTCTAATTCAGATTTAGACTTCTGTCTTTGGAATTTCAGGTCTGTCCGTGGCATTCATCCTGTTAATAATCTAGTTTCCGCTACTGCTGGGGAAGTCTGGGGTGGGTCTGGGTCAATTGAGGTGGAGAACTGTAGGTTAGGCGAGGCTCCTTCTGAGGTTTGCAGAGTTGGGTCTTCCTCCAGGGTTTATTCGTGTTCTCAGGCGCTTCCCCTAATCCCTCAGCCTGTAACCCTGCTCTTTCTGGTCCCTCGACTGAATATGGCACCCCGTCTTAGAGGCACTCCCAGACGTGGGAGGAATTCAGGATTCCGGGGAGGGTCGAGGGGAAGGGGCAGCTCTGAACCTCGTCGCATTTCGCCACTAGCAGTGGCATCGCCCTCCTCGCCACCCTCTGAAGAGTCTGGTCCCTCCCTTACCAGTTCGTTGCACTTTTCCAGGTTCACTTTCAAGAGTCAGCTCAATAAACCGCTTATTTCGGCCTTAGTCACGGTCATCTTCTTTGAGGAAGAAGAAGACCTGTTCAGCTCTGTGCTTGCCTCAATGGAAGATTCACCGTCTCAGAGCAGAGTGGTGGAAGATGTCAGCAAAATCTCAGAGAAGAGTGGCGGAAGAGTCGACACGGAGCTGCATGAAGAGGTCGGTCAGGAAAAGGATAGCACCCAGGGGGATGCACCTTAGGAGAACATCACTCAGTGTGAGCCAGTGAAAAGCTATGCAAATATCCTGCACCTTAAATTACCCCCAGACGACAATCTGATGGAGGTGTACGACGGGGTGATGGTCACCTGGGAGCGCGCCCCGGACCCGGTCAACCAAAACGTTCAAGATGAACCCAAGTAAGTTCCAGCTCTTTTGTCTGCAGCTATGGGATAGCAATCAAGTTTTGAATCTCTAGGAATTGCGGTCAATCTCAGGAAGGTTCGTTACAATACAATTCCAGCGGAAGCAGCTCATACGCAGAATTTTGGCTCGGGCTCTCCTTTCATGTAATCATGCTATGTATAGGCAGCAGTTTGATACTGGTTTGTTTTGGGTCCATTTATAGATGTTCAAGTTTTTGGCTATGACCATAGAGTCTGTAGACAGACAGAACAACAAGTTTTGTAAAAGTTTCTTGACAGAGGGATTGCTATGGCTCCCTCAGAGGTTTAATCCTCTCTGTAAATACTCTTTTTCTTTTTAATATTAATATCTTAGTCTTTACTCAGAAAAAAATCAATATTCAAAACATATAGCTTGAGAAAAGACATGGCAGTTGGAAACTTCATCCAATGCCATATTCACAAGATCTAAATGTGATTTAATAATTTCAATGTCATCTACTAATAGATGTAGTGTTTCCTCTTCCCTTAACCCTTCATAGTTAGAGATGGAATTTTGTTCACCTAATTGGAAGCTCCAAACTTATCAACATTGCTCAATTTTATTACCATATCCATAAGTATATTACATTCTACCTCCAAGAGTGCTAGCATATCAACTAGACCAAAGTGGTGATCACTATTGAGGTTTGATTAGTAATTTTTTGATTAATTTCTTTTCTTTTTTTTAGTAGTAGTGAGAATGGAAGTTATTTGTGTTAAACCCTATATAAGCCTAATTTTAACCTTAAGACCCCTTATTAAGACTTAAATATTCATTTACATTTCTATTAGTGTGTAGGCTAGAACCCCTCAAGGTTACATATTATTATAATTGATAAGCTCTATATAAGCTCCATGTTAACCTAATAAGTCATTATTAAGCCCTACATATTAAATTATTACATTTCTATTGTTATATTGTTATGTAGGCTAGAACCCCACATGATCTCATTTTATTATAATTGTACCCTTTGTATCCAATATATATACTAAGGAGACCTAGAATTAGAAGCATCAAATATTGCCTTTTTCATCATATTTATTGTAAAAGTAGGTTTCCCCCTCGAAGTGGATTGTAATTACTAGTTTCTTATCATTTTTAAGGTGCAAGGAACATAAAATCTTGTATCAAAACTCTTGATTCTAGGTTTTTCCACTTCAAGCAAGTCATCGTGGCATTTTCGCTATAAATTTTTTTCCTGGGAGGTTTCATATGGTGAAACCTGTAGAAAATTGAGAAGACATCTTGAGAAATATTTGGTTCAATTATCAAATCTTGGCAGTATATTTTTGGATATATGGTCCAAGGAAGTTAGGGTTTTTTAATGCTCCTAAATTTTGTCTCAAATAGGTCAATTTGACATTTTTTCTATAACTTATTTTTGTGATGCTTCATACCATGAAACTTGGACAACATTGAGCCAAAATCATGGTGAAATCTAGTCCAAGTTATATATCTCGGTTCCTTATATTTTTTAAGATATGCTCTTAGAAAGTTAGGGTTTTTGTATGCTCCAGAATCAGTCTCAAATAGATTAGTTTGGAATTTGTTATATATATATATATATATATTATAATATATATATATATTATATATATATATATATATTATATATATATATATATATATATATATATAATATATCTATCTTCTATTGAAGGCTTCATAAAGTGAACTTTGGAACACATTAAGGAGAAATATGGGGGAATAGTTGGTTCCATTTTAGAATTTGGTTTGTTATACTCTTAGAGTTATACCTTATGGAAGTTAGGGTTTATGAACAACTATGAAATAAATTTTAAATAGGTTAGCTTGGCATTTTTTCTATATCTTATTTTCTGGAAATTTTCAGACTATGAAATTTTTAGGAATTTTAGGAGGTATATATAAGTACCTTAGGTACAAGTTTCAAAATTGGAAATGTGCCACACTATACAAGTTTTTTCATGGGAAGAGGGAAAAAATCAGCAAGTTTTTAGAAAGCTACTATAACTTTTGGTTGGCACATCAATTAAATTCACACCATTGGAATTGCAAAAACTACATATCTGAGTATTACAAAACAATTTTTATCTATACAAGGCCTAAAATCTCAAAGATATATCAATAAGGCTTCAATCATTCTAGTATTATCCAAATTACAGTATGTAACATACTAGCGACTTAACTATTCATTAGAAGATCCCCTTCTTTTTTGTTGTAATAAAGAGGTAGGATATTATTATTTTCAACCATGCCTAGAAAGAAATCTACTACAATAAATAAATATATTGAAGGCCCATCTTGGACTCATGAAGAAATTTAAGACTTAGAATTTAGGTTATTTCAACTAGAGAATAAAATTAATGAAATGGATGGTAGTATATTGAAAAAGGCAGGTTTAACAGGTTCTCAAGGAAATCTTAAAAGAGAAAGGCAAAAGATATGAATGAAAATAAGGAAGGAATAGAAAAGAATATTATTGAAAATAAGGAATAAATAAAAAATTCCATTAATGTCATGGAAATTTTTCTTTTGGAGAGGCCTCCTAAAAGGGATGTGGAGATCCAAGGAAATTGTGAACATAAGGAGAAGAATGTTGTTGAGAATCAATCTCATATGGGGAGTATGTTATCACAATTGGTGAGAAAAAAATATGAATCAGAGAACCATAATCATGAAATTTTCAATCTAAGACCCACATCATCAAAGCTTCAAGTCACCATCAAGGAACTACTACATTTGGAATATTGATATTAGGAAATTTGATGGTAATGATATTGTAACATAGATATTTCAGATGGATCAATACTTTGATCTACACCAAGTGGCATCCTTACAAAAGGTAAATATTGCATCCATGTTTTTAGAATAAGACCAACGTGTTTGATATCTATGGTTTTCTTAAAGGAAAAAAATTATGTTATTTCTTGTTCCATTTTTATAGAGGAATTGATAGTGCATTATGGGGATATTAAGAGAAACACATTCTTTATTCAATCGATAAATATTCGACAAAAAGATCCAAATACATATCACATTCAACAATTCCAAAATTTGAGTCTCAGAGTAAAGAATATTTTAGAGGATAACTTGTTAGACATATTTATGGGAACTTTAAAGGAAATCATCCAACATGAGGTGCATATCTTTGAACTTAAATATTTAGAGCATGTTTTTAGTTTGGCAAGGAAAGTTGAAAGTAAAAATATGGTCACTAGAAAATTGGTCACTAATAACTATAGAGAAGAGCATGCTCCCTTTCCTAAACTAACAAGGTTGAATTCTCATCAAATGGATGAAACAAGAGCAAAGGGACTACAATTTCAATTGTGACAACAAGTATAGTAAAGGGCATAAATGAAGTGAGAATAAATTATCCTACATGGACTATGAATATGAAGAATATCAAGAAGTGGAAACTCCACAAGATATAGATCTAGAAGAGACTACTCCAAAAATCTCTTTTCATACATTAGCCAACATCACTACTCCAAAAACCCTCAAGATTGAAAGATATATCAAAAGGAAAAGGGTAACAATATTTATTGTATCAGGTAGTACCCATAACTTCATCAATTACAAAATGGAAAAACTTGTTAATTACTTTGTATATCTAGCACCATAATTTCTAGTGATGATTGCAGATGGAGATACCATAAATTATTTAGTGAAGTGAAATAATATTAATTTGAATATAGAGGATTATTTATTGGTTAGTCCCATGGCTGCAATCCAAATGGGTGCTACTAATGTTGTATTAGTGGTCCAATGGTTACAATCATTGGGAATGGTGGCCCTTAATTTACAAGATCTTTTCATAATGTCTTTCTCAAAAGGAAAAGTAATTGAGCTTAGAGGTATCCAAAGGAAACCCAATAAAATAATAAGCTCTAATAGCATGATTTTTTTCTAATAAATGACACTAAGGTGTATTTTCATAATTATGATTCATTAGATGTTCAAACATCTATATCCTCTACTCCAGTGGATCTTCAAAAAGGTATCAAAAATCATGCTAAGGTATTTGGATAAATTACTAATCATGTTCCACCTATCCAAGATCATGACCAACTTGCAACCTAGAAGTGTACCACCTAACATTAGGCCTTACAAATATCCACATACACAAAAGAGTTGATTGAATATATGGTTCAAGAAATGTTAGAGGTGGGAATCATTTAGCCTAGCCATAGTGCTTTCTCTTCACTAGTGGTGATGTTTATCAAAAGGATGGTCCATGGGGTACGTGTCCAGAATACAAGCAACTTAACAAAATGAAATCAAATATAAGCTTCCAATTCTTGTCATTGATGAATTGTTAGATGAATTGCATGGAGAAATTTTATTTACTAAGTTGGATCTCCATTATGGACATCATCAAATTAGAATGAGGCAAGAAGTCATTCCCAAAACAACCTTTAGAACACATGAAGTTCATTATAAATTTTTGGTTATGCCATTTGGACCTACAATTGTACCTTCAACATTTCAAAGCTTGATGAATTCAATTTTCAAACCTCCCCTCGCTACAAGGAAAATACCTTCTAGCAGAGGTTATAACATAGATATTTAGTGTTATAAAATTGGAAAACATTGTCAAAACAGTATCTGCTAAAACATCTGTTTGCGGCAGTATATGTTATAGTGGAGATTATAATGGAACTTCATCACAAATGAAAAATTTTGGGCGGTCGAAGGTTTTAGCAATGTGATTTGATGAGCCTCATAAATGAGTAATTATATGGGCTCATTTTACCTCCTAACCTAGTCAAATCAACCATTGTCTTAGCTTATTATATGATTTTCTGATTATATTTATGCTTATAGAGTGGGTTGAGTTAGTTATCGTGCCATGTGGTCTAACATGTATTGAATGCAGATTGTTGATGGATTTCGAGGTCAAAGTCAAGGATCCAGTGGACAAATGGCAGAAATAACTCAAAGTGGACAGAGGAAAGGACTTATAGGAGCGAATACCCCTCATTTATTACTCACTTCAAATTCCCCTTCATTTGGCTCGAAGTACAAGCAGTCGAATCATGCACTAGAAGGCAACCAAGAAAGTGGAGGATGACTCATGATTATATCGAGTTTTGGGAGCTAAGCCTCCCTGATTTTAAGGAAGATGTTGGTAGCTTCATTTGTATAAGTAGAGAGGCCTAGGGCCTCAGTAGGGTCAGATTTTTCTTATGTAAACTCTGCTCAAATTTCGAGCTTATTATTTTCTGATAGTTTCATGTGATCTTGCTATTGTTTTGAAAATAAAGATGGAATCCTTTTTGAGCTAGCATTGAGTTACCTCAGAGGGCTGAAGCTCTTGGGTTAGGGCCCAATCCAAGCAACCAAGCTCCTCTTTACTTATATTTGTATGCTTTGTTTCAGTTTGTAGATTAGTTTGCTGTTAGAAGTATTTCGTTATGGTTAAGAATAGGTTTCTTTTGATGATTTAGTAGTTTGCTTCCATTTGTGCTTTCTGTAGCAGGTTAAGCAATGATTAGAAAAGATTCAAAAGGCTAGCAATACTGCCTTGGCCTCTCTTCCTCCCTCTGGGACCATGATTTGAGGCAAAGACTCTCTTACTGCCCCAAAAACACAGATTTTCCTCCTTCATAGAACTTCTAATGTTTGCAACTTTTTAGTAGGTTAATAGTCTAGATTTGTTTTGCTTTAGATCTTCTTCATCATGCTCACTTATTGATTTGCAATAGTCTTCTTTCATGCTTTCATTTTCTACAACTTTTCTCAGAATTTCCTTTCATAGATCATAGTTTAGATCATTTTAATGCAAAACTCTGTTTTTCCTAAATTCACTCATTTAATTCTTTGCTTGATATTCTTGGTTAACTGTCAGTTCCTTTGCAGTAGATCTCTTCCAGTAGTAGGCCAGCTTATCAACAATTACACCCTCCATCTGATCCATGCCCTATTGGTCTCCCAATTCTCACCTCAATTCTGCCCTAGTTTCATGCATTTTTCCATAGAACTTCTTCCTCTCTCCTTGAGCAAACCCAATCATCTTTCTCTCTCCTAGTGATTCATGGTAGACGTTAGGCACCCTAACACCTCATTCCAACCTTCATCCACCTTTTTCACCCACTCTTACACCCTCAAAACAGTGAAAATTGCTCTCGGCCTCCTCCTGTAGGCCTCCTGTAGTTTCCCTGTTTTCCTCTTGTTGATTTCCTGTGTCCTCTTGTAAATTTTCGTGTATGCTTTCTTTTGAAGGCTGAGTGTGGGAAAAGCCTCCAGAAGGCCACTTGAGACCTCCTAGGAACCATCCACACCATCCTAGATCCTCTCAAGTCCCAAAACTGCCCTTCAACTCCACCTATTCATTGCCACACTCACGCACAATAAATGACATGCATGTCAAATTCACATAAAAATCCAAAAATATGTTTTTTGCTTATTTACTTCCAGAAATAGCATAGTTAGATGTTGTTTACTTCCTGGAGTAGGTAATGGCATTCCTTTCATGGTTTTCATAGTGCTTTTTGTAAAAGTAAAATTAGTTTGTTAATTAGGGTTTACTAGGTTTGCTTTACATTTCAGTGTTTCTCCTTTCTGCAGTTAGGATAGCATCTGTAGAGTAATCTTTCTTTCCTTTCATCACATATAGAGCTTCTTCTGGAATCCATAGAAGTTGGATTGAGCTCCTAGTGATCTTGCATCAGCTAACCAAGTGACAACCTACAGTGAGAACTAGTACTTGTGCATACAGCATCGACGCTTCCAAGTTTGTTACGAACTACCGGGTTGATAAGAGTAAAGTAGGTAGCCCAGGAGTTGTAGCATTATTGCTACAATACTGGTGCTCACCACTTTTTAGCACCATTGTCGGGGAAGCATTAGAGTATTCTGTGATCACTGCTTTCTTCTATTTCCTATTGCAACATTATGCTAATAGTTTATTTCAGCAAACGTAGTCTAGTCATTTCTTTTCTTTTAAGTTTTGCATTTCCTTGCTTTCCTCTCCAATTCTACAAATTTCATTTCAGCAAAAGTCAACTATTCATTTATCATCTTTCAGTTATGCATTTCCTTGCTTTCCTTTTCAATTATATAAATTTCCATTCATCAAGTTCATTTCATCTAGTTGCAATTTTTTTGTCCAATCACAATTTTAGTTTTTGCAGGTACTATCAGTGTGGGGAAAAAGAAAAAAACCAACCAAAAAAATTTCCTTTCATGCCTCGTAGGAATAGAGATAACTCATGAAATTTTTTTCCCAACACCCCCATTGCTTCACAGAGCCAACCTTCTCTCTTCTTTGGTGGTTTCGATCAAGAAGAACCCTTAGGTGAACAACCAGACATATTTGAATAACCTATAGGGGAAGAAGAAGAAGAAAACATTCCTTTGGAGCCAATGGCTGAAAATAGAAATGCTAAGGGGAATGGAGAGAGAATAGAGGGCACCTTTCCCATTCGGGAGACCAATGGGGACACCAAAATGAAGAATATAAGCCCTTCCACCCTACCTCACTTCCATGGTCCGACTACAGAAGATCCTGACACCTTCTTGTTTGAGTTTGCTGTCATCTGTCGAACTTATGACTATGCAGAAAATGAGCAAAAATTGAAACTGTTCCCGTCTACTCTCAAGGATGCAACATTGCAATGGTTCATGGGATTACTTGGAAATAGCATCACAACTTGGGCTCAGATGCAGCAGGCCTTTATCAACAAGTATCGAGATTATTGTAGGTCAAATATACTAAAGAAGAAATCTTCTGAATGACCATAGGAAGTGATGAGTCCCTAGAAGACTGTGAAGAGTGGTTCCAGCTCAGTTACAAAAGGGCCAGGTGTACACTTGACCCTGAGTCTCTGAAGTTGGTCTTTCTCAGGGGAATTTGGGAAGATCTTTTAGACACCCTCCATTTACTGGCCAGGGGAGACATCTACCAACTATCCTATGAGGACATAAAGACTGTTTTTAGAAACCATTCTAGAGCAGCCAGAAAGAAAGGTAGGGGGGGTCAACCCATAGCCAGTACTTCTTCTTCCAATTCATCCATTAAAGGTGAAATTGGAAACATGCTGGAAGATTTCAAGAGTGAGATGTTGCAGATTCTTGCCATGCAAATGGATACCTTACATATCAAAAGAAAGCAAGAGGAAGCAGAGAGGGCTTTGACCATTTTTTGTCCTAGATGCACTAGGAGGCATCCTAGAAATGAATGCCCATTGAACTCTATAGAGGTTTGTTCAGTCTATGAAGAAAATCATTCTACAGATAAGTGCCCTTCCTTGCCCGACCTTAAGCTATATACCAAGGGGCCGAAGGAGCCACTGAACATATCTATTACATAAACCAAAGAAGGCCACATGGACCTAGACCATACCAACAACGGATGTAAAGGACATCTCAGGCATACTATAGCCCCAACCAAGTTCCCTCCATACCTTCTTGGGGTCCCCCTACTCATCCTTCCTAGTCCACACCACCTCATTGGTCCTTCACATCTCAATATCATGCCCAACCAGCTACCCATTCCTTTCAATCCTATGCTCAGCCACAACCTCTGTGAAATGCATCTCATTAGGGGTGGAGGCCTCAATACAACTCTCTTCCCACTCTTCTGCCTCCACCACCTGCCCAACCACAGCCATTACCTTCTGCCCCACCAAAGAAACCCCAAATGCCTGCCCAGCCAAATCCGAACCCCAACAACAAACAGGTTCAACAAGTGTATAGTGGGGAACCATCATGCCCAACTTATGCTATGGAGATTCAAGAAATCAACTTACGATTTGGGAAAGTTCTCCCAGATAGCCAGCCTCCACCCAAGGAGGCTGAGGAAGATAAAGAGGAAAGAGAACCTAAAGCAAATCCACCCTTTCCTGAGAGATTATCCATGACAATCTAGCCTACCCCAGAAGAGACTGAACTCTTGGGAGAATTGAAACATTTATGTGTGAAAATACCACTTCTCCAAGCCATAAAAGATGTGCCTATCTACAATAGGTTGATCAAAGAGAAGTGCTTTAGGCATCCAGGAAGGCGTAAGAGAGATGACCCAACCATCAATGTCATAGGACAACTGTTCGACTTGATGTTGGGGCAAGTAACATGTCCAAAATATTTGGACCCTAGAAGCCCAGTAGTTGATGTCCACATCAATGGCACAATGATCCCGCATACCTTGATTGATCTGGGAGCTGCCATTAATGTGATGACAAAGGACACAATGCTCAAACTTAACCTCCAAGGCTCCTTGAGGAAGGCCACGACAATGCTACAGTTAGCAAACTACTCCACTGTGACCCTTGACGGGATTGTGGAAGATGTGATGCTGTCCATTGATTCTTGGGAGTACCCTATTGATTTCTTAGTTCTCCAACCAAAGGCAAAGCTCACTGGGTATCCTCTCATTCTGGGAAGACACTGGTTGGCTACAGCCGATGCCTACATCAGCTGTTGAGCTGGGAACATGACCATAAAGAATGGGCACATGTCCAAGCAGTTAATCCTATATCCTCCTGCCCAACCCTTGCTAGAACATGATCTACCTTTCTGGTTGGAGGAGGAAGATGAGGATGAAGTTTATGCTGCACCACTTTGTACATTAGAAATTGCCAAGGGGAGAAAACCACAAGATGAGGATGATATCATTGAAAATTTGATTTAGAATCCACCTCCTAGTGTATCACCATTAAAAGACATAGTAAGAGAAACCCAAAACAACCCCTCAACTAATCTCTGTGTGGCTGATCCTACTTCTCCCCATGTCAAAAATATACAATTCAGCCTAGAAAGAACATTGAAAACCAGTCCATCCTTATCCACTTCCCAAGAGAAGGAACTGTGCAGCCTACTAAGAAAACATCTAGATACCTTCGCCTGGAGATATAAGGAGATGAAGGGAGTGCACCCTTTAGTATGTACTCATCATATATGCATCAAGGAAGATTGCAAACTAGTCAGGTAGCCTCAAATGATGATAAATCCAACACTTAAAGATATTGTTAAGGAAGAACTGCAGAAATTGCTTGATGCAATATTCATCTATCCCATCTCTGACAGTGAATGGGTCTCTCCTTTAGTGCTAGTGCCAAAGAAAAATGGCAAGTGGAGAATCCGTGTCGACTATCAGGAATTGAAAAAAGACACTAAAAAGGACCATTTTCCTTTACCTTTCATAGATCAAGTGTTAGATGGTTTGGTAGGGAAAAAGTTTTTCTCTTTGCTAGATGGATTTAGTGGCTACAATCAGATTCAAATCAGCCCGGAAGACCAAGATAAGACCACTTTCACTTGTCCTTGGGGTACCTTTTCATACCGGGTCCTTCCTTGTGGTTTGTGCAACGCTCTAGCCACTTTCCAAAGAGCGATATTGAGTATATTTTCTGAACTAGTTCATGATGCAGTAGAAATATACATGGATGATTTTACTCCTTATGGCTCTGATTTTCAGGAAGCTTTATCTAACCTAGGAAAATTTCTAGATGAGTGTATTGAGATGAACCTGTCCCCAGTCTAGAAAAATGTGAATTTTGATGACTGAAGGGACAGTGTTAGGTCATGCAATATCTCAGCAATGACTGCAGGTGGACCCCAACAAAATTGCCGTCATCCAAAGGGTCCCACCTCCTCAAAAGGTGAGAGTTGTCAGAAGTTTCCTAGGCTTAGGTGGATATTACAGGAGATTCATTAAATATTTCAACAAGCTAGCCTCTCCTTTGTTTTTGAGTTCATATGGTCAGAAAACTGTCATAGATACCTTGAAGAGAAAGTTAGTGACTGCCCCAATTCTTAGAGGCCCAAACTAGGCCCTACCTTTCCACATTCACACAGATGCCTCGAACAAAGAAATAGGAGAAATCTTAGGACAAATTGATGAAAAGTTACCTTATGCCATATACTTTATAAGCAAAAACTTGTCAAAGGCATAGTTAAACTATACAGTGACCGAGAAGGAACTCCTAGTTGTCATGCATTTCTTAAACAAATTCAGACATTATATCACATGCTATCAAACCTTTGTGCACATTGATCATGCTGCAATTAGATATTTACTGAACAAACCAGATGTAAATGCTCACATTATTAGATGGTTGCTTTTACTGCAGCAATTTGATCTAACCATTATTGATAAGCCTAGTAAAGAAAATGTTGTTGCTGACTTTTTGTCTAGAGTAAATTTGCCTATAGGTGAAGAAAGAATGGTGGATGACCAAATGCTAGATGAACATTTTTTTTCCATATCAGTACTCTTTGCATGGTTTTCTGATATAGCAAACTACTTGGTTTTAGCACAGTTTCCAGCACACCTATCCTCAAAAGAGAAGAGAAAGATAGTAAGTAAAAGCGCCCCTTTCACCTGGATTGGAGGAAATCTCTTCAAACTTGGCCTAGATCAGATCTTGAGAAGATGTGTCAGGGAGGAGGAAGTCTTTGACATCCTCTTGACTTGTCATGACGGGCCTTGTGGAGGTCATTTTTCAGCAAAAAGAACTGCCTTCAAGATATTGCAAGCAGACTGCTATTGGCCCACTCTTCATCAGGATGTGAGGAGATATACAAGCCAGTGTGATCGGTGTCAGAGAATGGGGAAACATACTCCAAAGGATGAGATGCTCATGCAACCTCAAGTGACCTTTGGGCCATTTGAGGAGTGGGGCATGGACTTTGTGGGGCCTATCAGCCCTCCTTTAAAGCAGAAACAATACATCATTATGTGCACCGACTACCTAACAAAGTGGGTAGAGACAAAAGAAATCAAAGCAGCACAGAGGAAAAAGTAGCTGAGTTTTTGAGCGAAAACATATTCTACAAGTTTGGGTATCCAAGAGAGTTGGTCACAGACCAAGGCAGTCAGTTCACTTCTAGCCTGATTGAAGACCTGCTCACACATCATAAGATCAAGCACAAGACTTCCACCCCTTACTATCCACAAGCCAATGGGAAAGTGGAAGTCAATAATAGAGCTATGGAAGGGATTCTAACCAAGGTAGTGAGCAGTAGCAAAAAAGATTGGGCAGATAGATTAGTTGAGGCCACTTGGGCCTACAACACAACATGGAAGACCACCACTAGGTTCACACCCTATGAATTGGTCTATGGGAAGAAGGATTTGCTGTCAATAGAGTTTGAATTAAATACCCTAAGGATGGCAGCTCAGCTGGACCTAGACCTCAGCCATGCACAAAAGGAGAGATTACTTCAGCTCAATGGATTGGATGAATACATAGTGCAAGTCCTTCTCCATATAGAGGTAGTGCAGTGTCAGAGAAATATATGGCATGAAAGATATATCAAGGAGAAGAAATTCCAAGAGGGGGATTGGGAACTACTCTATGATTCAAGGTACAGAGATTTCAAAGGCAAGCTGAGGACAAGATGGCTCGGACCCTACATTGTGGAGAAATCCAATGACAATGGTTCAGTTTTGATCAGAACCATTGATGATGAAGCCATCCCCATGCTTGTCAATGAACATCAGTTGAAAGTCTACAAGAAACCCCTCTCCAAACGAGAGTTGATTGAAGATCTGAATAAAATAGTGATGGTAGTGGAGCATGTCTTAGCTTTCTCTTCACCCACTCATTGAAGAAAAGTAAAAATAAAATAAAAATAATAATGGCTCAAGTGAAAACCTCCATGAGGCACTTGAGTCCCATCATTAGGTTGAAAACCTCTTCTCAGAAAACCCAGTGATGTCAAAAAAGAATAAGATCCCTGGGTGAAAACCTCCCTTGGAAGCACCCAGGGCAGGAAATTAGGGTGAAAACCTCTCTGAGGCACCCAAGTTGTTTTTCAGGAAAAAAAAAGAAAAAAAAGAAAGGAAAAAAAAAAAAAAAAAAAGATTTTTTTGTTGCATTGCAGGTTTGCAGGAGGACTACACGGAGCAGAAGAAGGTGCCAAGGGGACTCTAACATTCATAACATCACCCATCTCATGTTCCTCACACCCTCCTCAAACATTTTTGGCATTTCTTTCACCCCATTGTACCTCTTTTTCAAAAAATGTGTTTTCTACAGGAGGCTTTGTGTTTTCTACAGGAGGCTCCTGTTGGAATTACAGAGAGCCATAAGTGGCTATAGAAGGAAGTTTGAGGGACAAAGAAGCTTCATGAAGAACCTGTAATCCCTCCTACAATCTTCAAACCTTCTTGCCATCATTTCCAAACTTGCATCACACCCCAAGCATCATTTTCTTCCTGTCCAAGGAAAACACAGAAAAACAGTTTTTCAGTTTAGAAAAAAAAATAAAAAAATGAGAGGAAAAAAGCACCATCAACCTCACCTGAAGCCTACCTACTACCTCTCCATATTTATCTACACCTCTGGAATCACCCTCGAGCTCCAAGCACAAGAAGAAGCTGAAGTTTCAAGGGGAGAAGCAGCTACAGGAGCTCCTGTAGGAATTCCTGTAGCAGCTGATCCCATAGAAGTCCAGCACCAACATCAGGAGAGTGCAAACATGAAGGTTGAAAAGGCACTTGAAGGTCAGATCCAATTAGATAAGAACCTACACAAACACACAACCACACATCAACAAGTAGAGACAACATGCAAAAAGGGAAATAAAGGCATGCAGTAGAGAAAGCCACATCAACTCACAAAAAATACACTAGGATCACAGGTAAGTAACTAAGTCACTCTCTGTTTGCATTTGTGTAATTAGAAGTCATGAAAAAGAAATGAGATGGTTGAGGTTGAACAAGGGAAAGGTGGCCAGTTAACATGGCCACCTTCATCTAGTTGACTCCACTCATCCGAGATGTCACCCACACATGTGCACAGTCAACTCTAGCACAAGATGCCACTGACAAGTAGTGGAGGAAGTGTGAACTCCGTTGCAATAACGAGGGATTATTACGAGGAGGGGCCATGATGACTAAGCAGATGGGGACCAACGGTCTGAATATGGCCAACATACATCTTTCCAGCTCAACACTCATCACCGAAAATATCCGTAAAGGGCAATAAGTACTCCTCCCCGAGCATTCTCACCAACTTTTCCTTCATTCTCTCCTTGTAACTCAGCTACAACAGTCTCCTTATGCCCCCAAAGCCTTGTAAACACCATCCTCCATCGATCTCTCCCATATCCTTGCTCTCAGCATTTTCTACATGAGCACCTACAGGTTTTGTACAGGAGCACCTACAGGAAATCTATAGGAGGGACAACAGGCTTCTACAAGAGAGTCAGTGAGCCATTTTGAAGGGAGAAAACACAGTTTTTGCATGACATTTGGTCTGAAGAGGTAGGGTTCATTCATGCCCCTGTTGAATATCAATATATAAAAGAAGTGGTCTCAATTTGAGGAGGAAATAAGTCTTTAGGAGAGGAGAAAATACATAATTTTTTTTATTTTTTATTTTTTTCTGCTTATTTAAAAACCACAGTCTCCTTTGTTTCTTTGTTTTTCTCAAAATTCTTTGTCTCCACCTCCATATTTGGTTTTTTGAAAGAGTATAGACAATATGGCAGAAGGGTTTATGAGAAAGGAGTCCACTAACTCCACTTGGCTCCATGCACATCCTCAAATGGTGGACATCTTCACAAGGGCAAACCGGATGAATTTATTTGAGAAATTTCAAGGGTTTGATGAGGAAATTTCCCAAGAGTTTGCTCTCTCTCTGGTCCCTCACATAAGAACACATTCCGCTATCACCATTAGAGGTCTTTCCATGGAGATAACCCCTGAATTTATTAGTACGGTCACTACCCTTCCTCTTGGGCTACCTTGGAGTAAAGATGAGAAACCAATTGGCCAGGCTGCCAAGAAGAACTTTTTCCAAAATAATGAAGCCCTTGTTGAAGATAAAAATGGCATTAGAAGGGCTAGCATACCATATCCCTGGGATGACGTTAGCTATCAAATAATCAAGTACATTTCCTATGAGGGGAAGTACAAAATTGTTTATGGTTATCACTTTAGAGTCCTCCAAGAATTAAGGTATGGCATGGACACTCTAGCACCTTAGAAGCTCAGTATCCCTTACTTCCTCCTGCAGTCCCTTATTGACTCCAGCACCAAGGTACAAGCAGGAAATTCAGAGCAGCTAGCTCACCATGGCTTAATAAAAAATCCTAGTAGAGGAAGCCCTCCATACGTTTACACTCCCTATAGCATGGGAAGTTTTCCGAAACATGACAACTGAGGATGACATAAAGGCCTTAACCAATGATGTCAGCCCTACTGGCAGTTAGGAGGAAGAAAGGAAAGGGGGAGAAGGTGGAGCCATGGGTGAAATAGTAGAACAACAAAGGAAGGAGGAAAGAACTGAAATAGAGGAGGAGAGAGACGAAGAAATAGAGCAGGAAGAGACAGAAAAAGAGACAGAAGAAGGAGAAAAAGAGGCAGAGAAGGCAGAACAAGGAGAAGAGTCCCTTGAGACTTTGGAAAGGGAGGCAACAGCTACCCTCACTTCCATTAGTACACCAATCAAGCCAAAGCAAAAGAGGAAAATATAGACCTCCATGTATTTCAGGGCTAGGAAGAGCACAAGAATTAAAACATGCAAACCTTAGCCCTATTCAAAAGTGACAATTACCATTGAAGATTCTCCCTTTGCCAAGGAGAAAGAATCTCCTTCCAAGACACCTATAACATATGAAAGGGGGACTCCTAGATCTTCCACATGGAAGGAAAAGGTAGTACTACAGGACACAAAAACAGTCCTACAGGAGGCTCAGATAGTTCTACAGGAGGCACTGTCCAAACTACAGGAGACCCAAAAGCTTGAGAAAAGGATAGAAGGACAGCCATAGGTGAGGGAGGAAGCATAAGATATACAAGACCCTGATCCCTAGCCTAGTCTTGCCTGCTATTACAATCTACTTGATGGAGGAAGGATAATCCCACAGAAATTTACAATTCCACTATTTTTTTGAATTGGAGAAAGAAAGAGTGAGAACACGTAGGTGGATGCAGATAGCCAAATCCAAAGGAGTTGAGGATGTTGGTCATATGGAAAACAAACTCAGGGAAATGGGCAGATAATTAAGTGCTCTTAGAGACAGGGAAGCAATTACAAGAAGCCACACTGAAACTGAAAATGAATTACTGAGGAGGTAGCTGCAAGAGAAAGAGACCTAGCTAGCATGCATGGCCAACTTATCCATGGAGGCATTGCAATGCAGAACACCAAACAAATCCTATGGCCTCTATCTGAAGGACCAATGGTTACAATTCCAAATAAAGACTTTGGCACAAAGAGGCACAATGCCTTTCCAAGACTACAGGAAATTCATGGATTTGTGTGACCAAAGAACCTTAGAGGATAAAGCAAAGATGACATATTTCTACTTACACAACATGGCCATCACATACATGAATGTGTGAGATCCCAATGCCAAGCTAGGGGACTTGCAATTAATGGCGCCATGGATGAACCATGAAGAATTGAGGGTAGCAGAAATAAAAAATTTGATGATAAAGGAGCAGAATGAGCCATTAATGATAAGAACTAAGCCATTAGATCCTATGGCATTCATCAGCACACACAACTTGGTTGCTAATGACCCTCAGATTTCCCCTAGATATCTCACCAATCAGGCACAAGCCATTGCACACTTTGAGGATATGCAAAGGCTACTTGGGGTTGACTGTGTGCATGCGTGCATGAGGAGATGGAACACCTTACCACACAGTTTGCAGATCAGGGAATATCATTCCCCCATGAGGATGAAGGAGCCATTGAAAAGAGTGCCAATGTACAAATGCTCCATGCTGAGGTTGAAGGTCAACTGGATTGGCCTCAAACTGAGTCCCCCGCTGTTGTTAGGCATGTTGGAAGGCAGAAGAGAAGAAGAAGAGGAGGAGCAGTGGAAGGACATAGAGAGGAAGGCAAGATTCTATGGCAAAGAAGAGCAGACCACATTAGAAGCCTGGGATGCTAGGGAGGCCACCAGGTCCATAAGAAGTGAGGAGATTGACTAGGTTTCTCAGAGGATGAGCAACACCTTCAGTAGGGGGGTGATGATGAGCCTCATAAATGGGTAATTATATCGGCTCATTTTACCTCCTAACCTAGTCAAATCAACCATTCTCTTAGCTTATTATATGATTTTCTGATTATATTTATGCTTATAAAGTGAGTTGAGTTAGTTATTGTGCCATGTGGTCTAACATGTATTTAATGCAGATTATTGATGGATTTCAAGGTCAAAGTCAAGGATACAGTGGAAAAATGGCAGCAATAACTCAAAGTGGATAGAGGAGAGGACTTATAGGAGGGAATCCCCCTCATTTATTACTCCTTACTTTGAATTCCCCTTCATTCAGCTCAGAGTACAAGCAGCTGAATCATGCACTAGAAGGCAATCGAGCAAGTGGAGGATGACTGATGATTATCTCAAGTTTTGGGAGCCAACCCTGCCTGATTTTAAGGAAGCTGTTGGTAGCTTCATTTGTATAAGTAGAGAGGCCTAGGGCCTCAGTAGGGTCAGATTTTTGCTTATGTAAACTCTGCTCAAATTTCGAGCTTATTATTTTGTGACAGTTTCATGTGATCTTGCTATTGTTTTGAAAATAAAGATGGAATACTTTTTGAGCTAGCATTGAGTTACCTCAGAGGGCTGAAGCTCTTGGTTTAGGGCCCAATCCAAGCAGCCAAGCTCCTCTTTACTTATATTTGTATGCTTTGTTTTAGTTTGTAGATTAGTTTGCTGTTAGATGTATTTCTTTTATGGTTAAGAATAGGTTGCTTTCGATGATTTAGTAGTTTGCTTCCATTTGTGCTTTCTGTAGTAGGTTAAGTAGCGATCAAAAAATATTTAAAAGGCTAGAAATAGTGCCTTGGCCTCTCTTCCTCCCTCTGGGACCATGATTTGAGGCAAAGACTCTCTTGCTGCCCCAAAAAAATAGATTTTCCTCCTTCATAGGACTTCTAGTGTTTGCAGCTTTTTAGTATGTTAATAGTCCAACTTTGTTTTGCTTTAGATACTATTCATCATGCTCACTTCATAATTTTCAATAGTCTTCTTTCATGCTTTCCTTTTCTACAACATTTTTCAGCATTTCCTTTGATAGATCATAGTTTAGATCATTTCAATGCAAAACTCTGTTTTTCCTAAATGCACTCATTTCATTGTTTGCTTTATCTTCTTGGTTAACTGTCAGTTCCTTTGTAGTAGATCTCTTCCCATAGTAAGCTGGCTTGTTAGAAATCACACCCTCCATCTGATCTATGCTCTATTGATCTCTTAAATCTCACCTCAATTTTGCCCTAGTTTCCTGCATTTTTCCATAGAAATTCTTCCTCTCTCCTTGAGTAAACCCAATCATCTTTCTCTCTCCTGGTGATTCATGGTAGACCTTAGGCACCCTAACACATCATTCCAACCTTCACCCACCTTTTTCACCCGCTCTCACACCCTCAAAACAGTGAAAACTTCTCTTGGCCTCCTCCTGTATGCCTCCTGTAGTTTCCCTGTTTTCCTCTTGTAGATTTCTTGTGTCCTCCTATAGATTTTCCTGTAGGATTTCTTTTGAAGGCTGAGTGTGGGAAAAGCATCCAGAAGGCCACCTGAGACATCCTAGGACCCATCCACACCATCCTACATCCTCTCAAGTCCCAAAACCTCCCTTCAATGCCGCCTATTTGCTACCACACTCACACACAATAAATTACATGCATGTCAAATTCACATAAAAATACATAAAAATCCAAAAATATGTTTTTTGCTTATTTACTTCCAGAAATAGCATAGTTAGATGTTGTTTACTTCCTGGAGTAGGTAATGACATTCCTTTCATGGTTTTCGTAGTGCTTTCTGCAAAAGTAGAATTAGTTGGTTAATTAGGGTTTACTAGGTTTGCTTTACATTTCAGTCTTTCTCCTTTATGCAGTTAGAAATGCATATGTAGAGTAATATTTATTTCCTTTCATCACATATAGAGCTTCTTATGGAATCCATAGAAGTTGGCTTGAGCTCCTAGTGATCTTGCGTCGACTGATCAAGTGACAACTTGCAGTGAAAACTAGTACTTGTGCATACAACACCAACACTTCCAAGTTTGTTATGAACTACTGGGTTGATAAGAGTAAAGTAGGTAGCCCAGGAGTTGCAACATTATTGTTACAATACTGGTGCTCACCATGATTCATGGAACAAGTAGCACTAGTGTGCCACAAATATAAAATCACCAGGGTTACTTATATAACTAAAAGAATCGAGGTGTTGAATTCAAATAACACGTGTTTGAAATGCATACTACCCTGGTGCTATATATAAAAAAACACATGAGGGAATTCTTTTAAGGAACGACATTGGGGCCGAAAAAAAATATTGCAAACACGGTGATTTTATTTAAACTCACAGTGTTTATGTGCATGATTTGTATAAATGCATCAGTGCACTACTGATAGAAAAGAACTGGTGTTGTTAATCTCAATAATGAAATGGGGTTGGAAATAATATTTTGTAGCACTTGGGTGTTAGTTCTATGAAAGCATTGGTGCTTTAAGAATTACAATGCACTGGGGTGTTAATTGCAAACAATATTGGTGCATGAAGAAGTAAACACCCTGGTGCTATCATTTTTCAAAAAGGCATTGGTTATGCAAAAAATATGTTATAATAGTGATTTTATATTACATAACGCATTGGTGCATGTTTATGTTATGGACACACTAGTTTTTTGTAGGTTTTAACCCCGTACAGAAATTACCTGCATACGAATTCTAAATCACAGGAAAAATAAAAATGCGAGAGCATAACACATAAAACACATATACACAGAGATTTCCCACTGGATCCCAAAACCGGGACTACCAGCTTGATTTTTCATTATGTCCTTTCAATGTTACAATACATATTTATACATGCCGAAGCATCCAATACCATGGACTGAAAACCATCGCGTCCAAAACCATGGAGCGAAAACCTTAGGTAGGTTCGCCCAACCTAATATAGGGTCCAAAAATTTTTTTCCCGGGGCACTGCCCCGGACCTCGTAGAGGGGGGCTACCCGCCCCCCTCAAACCCCCAGAATAAGGGGGGCTGCTGCCCCCCCGCTGCGCAATTGCCGCAATGAAGGGGGGGCTCCGCCCCCCCTCTAACCCCCTGGTTCACTACATAGGTTAGTCGTGGAAAGAATATAACACAACCCAACAATCTCCCACTTGTTGTTTTCTTTCCATAGGGGGCCACAGGAGAGCTTAGTCATTTTTCCAGCCCTGAAACGCCCATTGTTTCTCTACACCAAGAGAACTTCTCAGAGCTCACAGATTTTGTCAATGCATCTGCAGTATTCTTCAAAGTGTCCACCTTTACCAGCAACACCTTTTTGTCTTCTATCATATCCCTCACAAAGTGATACTGAACATCAATGTGCTTTGTCTTTGAATGATAAGCAGGGTTCTTTGCCAAGAAAATTGCACTTTGGCTGTCACAGTCTATCCTTATAGCTCCCTGTACTAACCCCATACTTGAACACAATCTCTGCAACCAAACTGCTTCTTGCTTGCATGAGTGGCTGCCATGTATTCTGCCTCTGTAGTTGATAGTGCCACTACAGATTGTTTCTTACTCATCCAACTGAATGCACCTCCAAATAGGTTAAACACATACCCACTTATAGATCTTCTCTGATCCAGATCTCCAGCCCAGTCTTCATCAACAAAACATGGATAGTCCAACACTCTGTCAATCCTGGTCTTCCTGGTAGCACAAACATAATCACTAGTGCCACGCAATACCTGAAAACCCGCTTCACTACTATCCAGTGCTCCTTCCCTGGTTATTGACATAAACCTGCTCAATACTCCACTGCATGTGCAATGTCTGGTCTAGTACAGACCATTGCATACATCAAGCTACCGACTGCACTTGCATATGGAACACGGGACATGTCCTCTTCCTCTTCTTGTGTCTTGGGACACTGTTCAACAGATAACCTCATACCTACAGGAATAGGAACCTTCATCGGTTTACTATCCTGCATATTAAACCTCTGCAGTATTGTCTC
The DNA here is from genome assembly GCA_000404065.3 of Pinus taeda. Classification (NCBI taxonomy): domain Eukaryota; kingdom Viridiplantae; phylum Streptophyta; class Pinopsida; order Pinales; family Pinaceae; genus Pinus; species Pinus taeda. Next base: position 32,046 of record APFE030398181.1, on the reverse strand, counting down.
GACATACTTCCTCTGGTTTAACCAGAGCTTCCTCTTTTCCGATCTCTTTTAATTTCCATGCCCAAAATATAGTTTGCAGCACCGAGATCTTTCATGTCGATTTGGAGGACAATTGGGTCTTCAAATCCTGGATAATTTCTTTGTCATTTCCAACCAACAACATATCATCCACATACAAGACCAATAGATAACATGGTCACCAATTAATTTAAAATACACACAATGATCTGCTTTGCTTCTGGTGAAGCCAAGTCCCCGTATAAATGTATCAAATTTCTGATACCACATCCTAGGTGACTGTTTTAACCCATACAGAGACTTCTTTAACTTGCATATTAGTTCTTTCTTACCCTTCACCGCAAAGCCTTTAGATTGCTTCATGTAGATTTCCTCTTCCAAATCCCCGTGAAGAAATGTTGTCTTCACATCCATCTGTTCTACCTCAAAATCAAAAGCAGCAGCAACAGATAAAAGTAATCTAATAGGAGTTACCTTGGCAACAGGAGAAAAAATATCACCAAAATCAATTCCCGGCACCTGGGAATAACCTTTTGCTACCAACCGAGCTTTGTATTTCTCCACCTTCCCTTCTGCATTTGTCTTCTTCTTAAACACCCATTTTGTGCCAATGGGTTTCCTTCCAGCCGGCAACTCCACCAGATCCCAAGCCTCATTTTTGTGCAAAGATGCCATTTCATCAACCATGGCCTCTTTCCAGAGTTTTCCATCCTCTGAATCCACTGCTTCCTTCACAGTTCTGGGATCATCATCCGTAACAGACAAAAAATTTGAACAGAAGCAGATGACTATACCTTTCTGCCTGCCTTCTTTCTCGAGCTGATCTTCTCACAGCCGGAGTTTGTGGCTCTTCATCTTCTGATTCCTCCTCTGCTACATAGTCTGATTCTTCCTCCTTAGTTCAAACTCTATCTTCACAGGTTCCTTTGGTTGGACTTCATGTTTAATAACATCTTTCACCTCTCTGAACACCACATCTCGACTGTACAAAACCTTCCGTGTGACTGAGTTCCAAAGCTTATAACCC
>APFE030398181.1:0-28440 GCA_000404065.3 Pinus taeda | reverse complement strand
GCCCAACATGTTTTGTATGATATTTCTTATTTTTTGGAAATATTGAGCCGTGACGGTGCAATTATTTTGACATTTTAAACTTGATATTCATCAAAAAAACGACATATATATTATAACAGTATTCATATAGATTAAAATTTTATTAGTGCATTTGTATATGCTATTTGGACTAATTTGTTATATTATCATATTTTGCATATCTTCATTATAATATTTAATAATCCATATATTTAATTAGTGGTGTAACGTTTCATAGTGACATTGGATAACACAATAGAATAAATTAAAATGTATTTTATTATATATCAATAAGAGGCTCTTTGTCATACAAAAAGGGATTGTTATTGGTAACCCCTTGTCTTTAAATTGGGACAACATGCCCATTACATTAAACAAAATGTTTGATTTTCACAGACAATCATTTCAAAAAAACACAACCGGTTGCATTGATATCCAAATAGATCATCATTGTTCGCTAGAACTATTGTCACCATTCGAGCTACTTCCATGAATTGGGTTATTTAGATGAATGTTTTGTTGATTGCATCGATTGTTTTCGTCTTGATCTTGTTCCATTTGCAAACATAAAATTAAAGTGTAATGAGTCTACATTGGTGAGAATAATGAAATTTGAAATAAATAATATACATCAATATAAATAAAATAGAAATGTACCATAACAATAAGTGACTCATAAATTGTACACATGGTTTCAAATCCAAGTCTCATGCCTTGTTTCAAAAAGTCTTTTGTTGGCGTAGTTCCATACTTTGTTTCCTACATTTTTTAAACCCAATTATAAATCATAGATTTAATATAAAGGATTTTTTTGTTCTATTAATTATAAACTCAAAGAAGTAAAACAACATGGATACTTACAAATTCCACAATTAATTTTTGATATGCGAACATATACTCACAACCCATATTTAACCCAATGTCAATCAATTCTTCTGATGGTCCTTCTTTGTATGTTAGCACCCATTCGAAGATATTCAAGGATGGTTGTTGTTAAAAGAAAACTTAAAATATACAAAAAATAAACCTTGAGTTGTTATAAGAAAATAATAACAATTACTCACAAACTTTTATATCAACCATTTTCTTCCTTGTCCTCTTGTTTTATGTATTTAACGGGTTCCATTTTGTTTTCTTTTCTGTAAGAAAATACTTGAAAATTAATATTTAAAACTAAATTATTTTCTTATATGTACAAATTCAATCATGATTACATATATTTGAAGCCTGTTGTTGTTTATATGGCTCCTCTTGTGATGAAATTATGTCCATTTATTTGACCATGTCCTTGTACACTTTTGTGGACATTCCTACCAGCATGTTTTACATATCAGTTCGTTGATCCTTCTGGATTTTCATAATCTTCCTAAAAGAATAATAAATTATTTTTATATTGATATATGAAAACTAAATACAACAAAATTGATATTAATAAATGAATGGTTTGTAGTAACATATACATATAATTCTAGAAAATAGTTCTAATTAGGAATATTACCTTTTGAATGATTATTTTTTGTTTTTGTATGTTTTTTCTATTTCAATTCTGACATGTCTCATTGGCCATGCTTTGAAAACACTTCCTATAGGTTAGATACAATTTGGTTTTTAGGAATCATTGGATTGATTTTTGTATCGTAAGTGGAAAGTACGTTTATATGTTCATTCTACTAAATGTCTCAAAAAAAAAAAAAAACAAACTTTTTATTAACCTCCAATACCACTCCAGATGAGCTAAGGACCAATTCATCGACATGTTCTATAATTTTTCTTTTCTTAGAACAACATTGATATTTTCCATCATCATTGCTCACTGTAAAACATTAAACATATATGAATTAATATATTGTTTGAAACATGTTATCTAATATCCTTAAGTATATTTTTAATGCAAAAAAACTCATATTGAATAGTATTTTTTCATTCACCTGATTCATCCCTCTGCAATTTTTCTATCAGACTTTTACACACTTCTACACTTAGATTACAAATAATATTATCAACCTTCTTCATTTTGTTGTTCTACATGACACACACTAACTGATACATATTATTTAAACTTACATATAGTTCAAACATATTAATTTTGTAAAGAATTTACAAAGATAATTCTTTTCTTTTTTCAATGTGCCATTATTGTGTTGATCAATATTTGTGTTACTTGACAACTAACTAGACATTTTTTATCAATATACAACTTGTGACATTCAATAAAAAAGTCATTAAATATATTTTATACATAAATTAAATGATTTTCAGCGAAAAATAGATCTGTTAACTGATGCATTTATTTGAATCAATGCCCTGATGCATTTAAGGGCATTTAACTATTCAACATCGACAACGAAAATTTGTTTTTGAAAATCATTTTAAATTATGGTGATGTGATTTGTAACAATAAAAGAACTACAATGACTTAATGGTGTTATTTAGTAGAGGTGTGTCGGTGTGTTATATTACACCGGGAGCACCGATAGATAGACTAGACAAAGCTGGCAGGGTTATAATAAACTAGTGTGTTGTATTACACAGGGTGCACTGGTGTGTTATATTACATTATCACATTGCCAAAAATGTGTTGTTTTTAAAAAAAATAGACAGGGCTGATAGGGTTTGGATCTAATTCAATAAGTGATTCCCATACTTTACATATCAAACTCCTTATATACAATAAGTGCAAAAACCCATTAAATCTAAAATGCCTAAAATGAAAAACCCTAATTGTGAAGTGTTAGAGGGTATTGAATCCTAAGGTGTTTGCAATCACATAAGCAAGAAGAAGCAAGGGTTTAAGGTAAGTATTGACTTTTTTTGTATTTATTTATTTATTTTTTAATTTTTAAATTTATTTATCTATTTTTATTTGTTTATTATTTATTTATTTATTTTATTTATTATTATTATTTATTTCTATTTATTTCTGAATTTTTAATTAAATATAAATAGGAACAGAGTTTGTAAAATGTGTTACTAGTAAAATCAATATTAATTTTTTATTATATAGGTTTTTAATTATTTTTTCTAAATTTTGAATAAATCAAACATAGATTGTAAAAAAAATTAACAATGAAATTTTAAAATATTTCTATGTAGGGTTTTGAGTGAATCACCATACCTTTTAAATTATGATCTTTCTATGGTTCCAAAAACATTTTCTGCTCCACAATGCTCCCAGTATGTCTCTCTTGCAAATGATCTCTCATTTAATTAAACCCTAACATGAATTGTAAAAAAATTATAGTAAAATCAACAATATAATTTAAAAGTTTTTCTATGTAGGGTTTTGAGTGAATCACCATACCTTTCAACTTTTGATATTTTGAATAATGTTGCTCCAAAATATTTTGTCGCTGCAAAGGGCTCCTGGTATGTCTCTCTTGTTGGCTTGTTGGGGATTGACCTAGATTCAGAGTTAATTAACCAACAAATCCCTGTACTACTGGCCCTTTCGGCAATAGTTTGCGGAGCGTGGACTGAGGTCTCACTTGAAGTAGTATGGGGGATGTTGGAACCAGGTTTCTGCACCCTTGAAATTTATGAGGGTTTGATTTGGTCCAACTGCTCGTCTCTATGCGCAGGTTGCTTCGTGCACTTCTCTAGCCTTCATGCCCTGATATACTTGCCTTTGCGTAACCCTAACCAAGGGCTATGGGGCTTCCGAGAAATGCTCTGTGCTATTCCCCTAAGTCGCACTTGAGATCTTACTTATCCTCCTCTACCAATTAGTTATCTTCGTGTAAACAGAAGCCTTGCGTTATATTTATTTATATAGCACACACATATAAGTTTGTGCAACAAATAAATAGTACACTTGCAAATTATACCCAATAATACGTTAAACAGGAAAAGAAACACAGAAATATGGTAAACTTATCTTTATTGATTCTTCCAATAGTTATAGACTCAACCTTCCCTACGCACTCAGTTGCAGGGGTCTGCACACTCAGTTGAGGACTACTAGGCCTCTGCGTACTCAGCTGCAGAGCCTTATCCTACTCTACGACCCAAAGACACACTTTACACTTCGACTTAATCTCTTAGAATCATCATGCTTCTTCTCTATTAGCTATTTATGTTATCTTCTACACTTAGAGCCTCGCTCTATTTATACAATCCCATGGTCCACAGACCATGGGTAGGTCTATCAAGTTGACATTACATTACAAAGATGAGGGCGGACAACCCTGTGACTCTATTATAACTTCGAGCTTTGTGCCCACAATTCGCGAAGCTTTTACAAAGGATTTGGTCAAAACTTGGGCTTTAAGCCCCAAAACATGTCTTGGGGGGATTCCATGCCCAAGAGTCCCCCAACACAAACATCGTGACTCGCCCTCGAGTCACTCTATCGGCGCAAAGATCTTCGCATGGAGTCCCTTCAACTCTGTTCGAACAGCTCCAAGGTCAACAACGCACTGAGTGTCTGCCTACTGGATTTCCTGTACGGGTTGTTTTGAGACTGCGGTGTCAGAACTACTTCCTTGCATCTGTGCTTGTGTCCCTTGCATTTGTGTGAGCTTGCCTTGAATTGCTATTGTGATGGTGAAGGCCTTGTCGATCCAAGGCTGAACGCACGCCTTCAAGACTACTTCTTTGTGCCATGCCGCGTCCACCTGTTCTTTTAGCGCTTTGGCCTATTGCATCCACACGAGCCTCTAGGTGAGGGCCACCGTCTGCGCGGTTCCATTGATGCTGTCATACTGCTGCTGGAGTTCACACACCTTTGTTTCTAAGTGCTGGATGTTGGGGTCCTCCTGCAGATTTGTGAGGACCTCAAATGACTCCTCCAACATCCTGGTGCAGTCCCTGATTACACTGTCGATCTCGTCCAGTCCTGCTGTGATAGTGCTGGCACAATGTTCTCTTACTTCTGGAGGGGTCGATGGCTGTGCCTTTAACCGCAGCTCTGCGATTTGAAGGTTCAACTCTAGCTGAACCTTAGTCATTTCTTCTCACGCCTTGTGCACCCCTGTTGCTAGCCTGTGGATGCACGCCTCTGTTGGGGTGTTCGCTGGGATGGCTAGATCAGGGACGCTTTGACAAGCTTCATCCAGTACCTATACCAGTTGCTGATTTTGTGACACCACTTCGTCGCACTTCAAGCTCAACTGCTCCATGTTGATCTTTTGCTTGCTTAGTACTTGAAGTGCATGGCTCTCCCTAGCTTGTAGTTATGCAGTAATCCCATCTTGCAGAACATATAATGTCTCTTGCGGAGTGCATCCATGTTGATCCTGAGACCCTTTAGTGCGCTAATCATAGGCCTATCGGCCTCATTTGTTGTAACCAGTGCCCCTTTCGGCAGCACTATTGTATTTGTTGTTCAAGCGTGCAACATTTGCTCTGCTGTAGTTGTCCCTACTATGAGGCTAGTCGAAAGGGTACCAACCTTAGGAGTGCGCACCTACAACTCTTGCAGCTACGCTCTGAGGGCCCCAAAAACAATCTGGTTCTCTTGCGCAAAACTCTGGAGGGTCTTGGAGGTGACATTGCGCACTGTCTCACCGATGTCATGCAGATCACCCTCGATAAGGGTGATCAGGTCAATATACGACTTTGATGCCTTGACCTTCTTGCATGGCCCCGTTCGCTCGCTCGGGCGCTGGTGCTTCAGCTATGTTGATGTGGTTTGTGGGTCTACGACTCCCTCCTCTTCCTCTACTTCCTACCCATGCGAAGGTGACTATTGGCCCTCGCGTGCCTTCTCGACTACCTCCTATGTTGCTGCTGCAACCTTTTTCTATTCTTCCGTTGTTTGTGCAGCATCTCGCCTCTCCTGCGCTTCTGCTGCCACTACCTCCTTCCTTCTCTTCTCTGCCAACTGCACCATGTGCAGTTTGGCCTCATCTTTCTTCCTCTGTGTCGCAGAATTTTTTATTGCGACAATGTTTAGGGCATGCCACTCCGGTGGCCATGTCTCCAATACATCAAAAATTACATCGTCTGTGGCTACAAAGGGTAGCTCGCTCCATTTCCTAGTCGGGTCCTTGCACGCTCTAATGTATATGTTGTGGAGGTCTACTTTAAACTTTGCAAAACTTTGTAGGCTGTTTAAACAGTGGGAGATAACCATGGTTTGTGGTTAATCCCCTTTCAAAGGCTCATTTCCATGAACACCCAGAATATCTTGCTATTGCGAATCTAGTTTGCGTCCTTTGTGACCGAGAGAGAAGCGTACTTTGCAGCCTTTGGTAGATCCCTATCAATTGTGGGGAACTGACTGTCCTCCAACAATTCCCCTGCCACAAGCACCGTGGACAACAACAACCATGCATAGTGGAACATTTTGCCTTGTTCTTGGGCCTCGCGGCAATTCTCCAAGAATTTCTTGCAAAGGAACTCAGACTAGTTATACTAGACCCCCTCTGTGCATTGCTCCGCAAGTGCTACCACCAGCATGGGGACCTCGTCCGCGTGGCACTTGCGCATAACCTTACTTGCCAGTATTTGGGCCGCCAATCTTACTGCTTTGTTATTTATGCTGAATATAGCGTAGTCCCTTTTCTTCTTCTCTAGTGTATATTTCTTCTTCATGGCCTTCGCAATGGCCAAATCACTGCTTTTTCCCTTTTATATATCTTCGGGGTCCTCTCCCTTGAATGGAAGCTGAGTAATGCGGTGAATCAAGTGTTCCATGACGGGGATGGGCTCCTCCAGCCACAAACACCCACCTTGCACCAGGTAGAGCAGCTGCCTGATGATGAAAATTTTTATTGGGGTGCGGTGGAAATGCGACACCCAGAGCTGGTTTAGTAGCCCTGCCTTTTCCACTCCACACAACCACGTTTTCCGTTCTAATTCAGTAACCCTCGCCATGGTGTTCTTCTTAGGCTTCATGAGTTGCGCAGTCTCTAGGTGAGGGAACTTCTCGTGGTCAGCGAGATCCCAATCTTCAAATCTCAAGCTAGGCACCCATCCCAGGTGTGTGCCCTAAAAAATGATGTTGTCTAAGAGGAGTGGGGTCTAGAGAGAGATCTTGCTCTCATCGAGATCCTTGGGCACTTTAGCCTTCCCCTTCCACGGGGGGATATAGGCGGGCAACTTTGTTGGAGGGTGCGCAGGCTCAATTTCCTCCTCCATGCCTTCGTCCTCATCTTCTTCGATGATAAGGTCCTCCAGGTCTTCCTCCTCCTCGTCGATTTCTATGTTAAGGACTTTCCCCTTCTCCTCCATCGTTAGCCTAGTACGCAACGGGTTTTGTACGGACACACATATGGGAACCATCGCCTGTTTGTCTTTCTTTAATCTTAGTGTGCATGGTGATTTAGGTATTTCTGCCACAATATCGATGCCTTCAGGGGCATCCCCTACAGTCAGGGCCCATGCAGCCTCTTTGGCAGTCATTTCTGTAATTTCCATAACTTCCTCAGATGATGCCATCATGTCCGACCAGAAATCTATTGCTCGTGTAATTAGGGGCCCAATCAATGCTTTGCACAGGTCAAATAGGGCTCTGCTCAGACTACGTGGGGTATAAAACTGTTCAATTCGCAAATGACCAAGTGTTGTTTTCTTGGTAGCCCTTTGTAATTTATAGTGCCTTTTGAATTTGAATTCGACCATTCCCCCCAAGCTAGTTCATTAATGCTCTCTTGGCGGAAAATTTTCCCAAATCTTGCCCATAAATCACGTCTTAAATGCTTGCCGCCCTCTCCATTTGGTCTCAATTCGAGCATCACATCGTGAATAGTGACTCCAACGGGCCACTTTCTGGCCAACCCGTGCGGTAGTGCAACCCCCCTTTGCTTCTCCATGCAGCTCCACCATCGAGCAACTCCTAGGCAGAGTAGTTTCTAGTCCCGCACCTCCTTTCAACTGCCAGGAGCGCTAAGACTATACTTCCCATGGTTATTTAGGTGGCCGCACCACCTGTATAGGGTTTCATCTAGTCATCCATCACTTTTACTGGAAAATACCCACCTTTTATTATTACTAGCGGTGTCATGCACTTTATCATTTGCAACACGCCATCATGGTTGATTCATTTAGTAATATGTGGTCCAAGCCAAGGCATCAGACTGATCAATTCACGACGATAATCCTCAAACTTGTCAGCGTGATTGTGCACACCCTATTTATCACCCTATTCTTCTTATCAAGAAAAGCTTCCTTCATCTCATCCTCTAGCTTCCTGACTTCCGCATCCACCAGAATGCTTTTTTTCCTTAATCTCACCCTTTCTTTCTCAAGTTCTTGGAGCCTAAAATTACCCTGTTAGATTTCTTCCTCAAGTCCTAAGTGTTTTGCTTCATTCAGCTATGCAATCCCTTCTTTCAATGCTCCGTGAATCATCATATTGGCCGGTGCTTCCATGCGCGGACTAGTAATTTCATGCTCTCTGGGGATTACAATGTTCGCTTCATACTCTAGCCTTGGAGGTGCCTACGCCGTCAGTTTCTTGCATGCGGTCCTATAAGCCCATAGAACCGCTGGTACATGTAGGTCCCAGTCAGTCCTTTGCGCATTGTGGACCTTGTTCAGTACTTCGCATACTTTGTTAAAGGATTTTACGCACTTGGTCTTTCCATACTCTCTAGTTCCAACCGGAGGGGTTGTTCACACCATTGCCTTGCCCGTACCTGCTTATTGATCGTGTCTCCCAACAAAAAGACTGTGTGCATTTGTGTAGCTTTCGTACCATATGCCTGTATCCATCTGGACAGGTGGGCGCGTGGATTGTTTTGTCCAGCAATCTTTTTTGTTAATCACATCTGAGGCTTTCCAAACCGCATGCACATCATCCTCCTGCAGTTGCGCTAGTCCTCAAAACTTCTTTGGTGCGTACCCCACCACCTTACGGGCATAGCAGGCAGTACCCATTTCAAAGCTTCAAAAAATTGTTGTTCTGGTACTTCTCTTTCATATCTGCTCAGGAAGTCATCAACCTCACTTAACCCATCATACGTAGGTAGATCCCTTATCCCCATTGATATGTAGCACAACGATCTGGTCATCATGTTACAGTTCATCATGGTTACCTCGTGTAACCGGTTTTGCCATCGTTCTATCTCCTTGTTAGAATCCGATGTGCAGGAGCTTTCACACTCCCATGAGATTCATCCTTCTACGATTGGATTCACCTAATCTTGTTCTCATGCATTTATCTTGTAGATGCAATCCAAATCATTGTCGCTATTGTAGTCGTGCGGTGGCTCTGTGTAGCATGATCCTTCTGTAGGGTACAAAGGTACAACTATGCACAGAGATTTTTTCCCAAAAATCATCTTACACTTCTTCAGATTGATCACCCCATTCATGTCAATGGCCCAATCTATTCCTAATAGCGTGGGATAGGGATTGCTATCATCAACAATCTCTATCACTTCAAAATCTGCTAGCGCACTTTCTCCTTCGATATCTACTGTGATCCCCTACAATCTCCCCATAGGTAGGATATTTTGTTGGTCCACCATTCGTAGTTGGATAGGAGACCATTGCAGCATAGGCCTTCCCATGCACTCTCATGTCTACTTCGGTAGGACGTTCACGTCCGACCCTAGATCCAGAATCACTTAGTCCATCTCATATTCTCCATTCTACGCAGCCAATATCATCTCCCTTCCCATTCGCATCATGTTCTTTCTGAGCTTCCAGGATACGTGCGATTCTCCTGATGTAGTCCCAACGCATATATTTATGAGTTCCTGCAGCCCCTTTACAGCCTTGCTGTCGCGCAGCAGCTTCATGCATGTTTCCAGGAACATTGTGAGCATTGATGGGTCCAGTTCTAGCTCCAGTCTATCTTTACTTCCTGAAGTGGAGACATTAACGAAGCTATTCTTGGCTTCCATGAAGGTTTCCTTAGCGCGCTCCAAATCAAACTCTGGTTCCTTCATTGGAGCCTTGCGAACCCAAGTACTTTCTTCGAGCTACTTGCCTTTGTCATCCCTTGTTGTAATTCCACTTTGGAGCACAATATTCACATTAGGGTCTTTCTCGTGCGGCTCAGACCTCATCATTTGCAGGTTTTGAGTCAGGGAAGGTTGGAGTGCTCCTTTATCGCGCAACCTCGCTATCAGTGTGGGACAATCCTTCGTCTCATGATCAAAAAATGTACAATACAAGCATGATGGTCGAGTTGGATTCATATAATCGTAAGCATAATGTCCTGGCCCTCCACAATTGTAACATATTAGTTGTCTGCGACCTCTTCCTAGTCCTCCTCCACCTCGGCCTTGTCCGCGCCATCCCTGCGTTTTGGTCAAGGGGCCGCATTTCGCCTTGAACTCTGTAGGTAGTAGTCAAATCCAGCTCATAACTTCTATAGGTGTGCTCATCATGTCCCACTGGTCTACAGAAATTACAGAACAACTGTTGTGAATTCTGCGTGTACTTTTGTAATAAACAATAGTTATCTGTAGCATGCTTTCCTCCTATCTGACAAATCGTGTACCATAATGTAGGTGCCACACTGGGTCCTTCTCGTGCCTCCGATCTCAATGGCATTGGTCCTCCTCCTGCGAGGTAATTTTCGAACACCCGGTAGTGGTCCTTATCATGTCTCTGACCCTTGCACTTTACACACCATACCTCATCGTGCACTTCTGGGTGAGCTGTCTGTCTTGTTTCAAACTCTGCATCTCAAGGCAATTTTTTCAACTGCGCATGAATCTACTGAACTCCTAGGTTGGGATCCTGTATCGAAGTCTCGTTCAATCTCATTGTGACCTCCAAGGTGTTGACCTGAGTTGTTAGCCTTTGTTGTGACAACACATTCCTTAGATGCGACGTTAACGATGCTACAAACCATTCGCCGTGTTTTCCATCCATCAACGTCATGTTACCTTCACGAATTGTGCACTTCAATCTCTGATTCAACTCCTAAGGGGTCTCACTTGGTAGCATTGTGATTTCCTTGAACCCAATGATCGACTACACCTCTGACTTTGGTCTGCTAAATTCTTTGTTTAGCGCAGTTTGAATATCTACGATCCCCGCATTTGGATTTTCATTGGAATGCTTAATGTACCAGTCATCGCGTGATCCTGTAGAGCGATGATCAATGTCACTTTCTTTATATTTTCATCCGTGACTCCCTGCGCTTCCCATGCAGCTTTTATCATGAACCAAAACTGGTCTGGATCTTCATTCCCTATTCCCTTGAACACTGGCAGCTTTATCGTACTCACCATATTGATTCATAGTGGTGGTGGAGGTGGTATGGGCAAAGATGGGGGTGAAGATGGTGAAACTAGTGGTGGTATCAGTGGGGGTGGTATGCACAAAATTATCTGCCTTATCAAATTGATCGCATTTCTTGGTGAGACCTTCGTGAGCTCTTCCTCGCCCCCTCACGGAGGTGAAATCAAGGGGCTAGTTTCTAGTTCTATACTACCTTCATTTATGTAGATTCTCCCACTTCGTGTAGCCCCAAACATCATTTTATTCGCATAACCCATTTTTCACACAGTAGCATTTTAATTCAAGTGTTCAAACATTTAACGTACTTACCTCGCGGCCCTTTGGGGAAGCGTCGTTCTGCCTTGCTATAGCTGACTCAAGTGTCTACCATGAACTCAGCGATGAATCCTCCTATAATTCGATCGAGTTAGTGATCAACATCGTGCATGATCTTATCCTTTGATGCTTCCAATATGTGCACCAATTCTGGAGTCCACATAATAGGTCCGTCGAGCTTACACCTTCCTTGGCTATCTGCTAGCTTCGCGATCCACTCGTATAGCTTGGTAGGGAAAGATGCGAAGAAAATTTCATGGATCTCTGTGTATAAGTAGCAGTCTAACCACTCTTCCTTTGATAGTTTTGGATTCCTATTTTCCTGCGCCACGAACTCGTGAATCTTTCTATCCAACCAATCTTCAATTCCTTTCTTTGTTGGATTCCAATGATACACCATCAGACATCTCTATGCAGATCCCGGTCTTGGCAACAGAACCATTTGTTGGCTTGTTGGGCCTAACCCAGGTTTGAAGTTAATTAGCTAAACAAATCCCTGTACTACTGGCCCTTTCGGCAATAGTCCGTGGGGCGTGGACTGGGGTCTCACTCGAAGTAGTATGGGGGGGTTCTGGAACTAGGTTTCCGCACCCTCGAGATGTCTGAGGGTTTGATTTGGTCCAACTACTTGTGCCTGCATGTAGGTTGCTTCACACACTTCTCTGGCATTCCTGCCTTGATATACTTGCCTTCGCACAACCCTAACTAGGGGCTTTGGGGCTTCTGCGTTGTTGGAGCAGCGCTCTGCGCTATTCCCCTAAGTCGCACCTGAGATCTTACTTATCCTCCTCTACCAGTTAGTATCTTCACGTAAATAGAAGCCTTGCATTATATTTATTTATACAGCACACACATATAAGTTCATGCAACCAATAAACATTACACTTGCAAATTATACCCAATAATACATTAAACAGGAAAAGATACACAGAAATATGGTAAACTTTTCTTTATTGATTCTTCCAACGGTTATAGACTTGAATTGCCCTACACACTCAGCTGCAGGGGTCCATGCACTCAGCTATGGACTACTAGGCCTCTGTACACTCAGCTGCAGCGGCTTCTCTTGCTTTATGACCCAAAGACACACTTTACACTTCGACTCAATCTCTTAGACTCATCATGCTTCTTCTCTATTAGCTATCTATGTTATCTTCTACACTTAGAGCCTCGCTCTATTTATACAATCCCATGGTCCACGGACCATGGGTAGGTCTATCAAGCTGACATTACATTACAAAGATGAGGGCGGACAACCCTGTGACTCTATTGTGACTTCGCGCTCCACGCCACAATTCGCGGAGATTTTACAAAGGATTTGGTCAAAACTTGGGCTTTAATCCCCAAAACATGTCTTGGGGGGATTCCATGCCCAAAATATCTTGCGAATCACTCCCTTGAATATTTTGGAAAGATAATAAAATAATGGATAACTTCTTACTATTTAAAAGACTTTATGCAATTAGATTTTGAAAAATCAATTGCTGCTAATTTTTCAATTTAAAAAAAATAACTATGCTATTTCATTCCACTTAATTTGAACATTGGCACATTCAATAGTAAAGAGAACTAGTGGGTTTACAAGTAACATGCACTGAAATTGTTGGGGTGCCAAATCTTTTCAACATGCCGACATGATATAATTCTTTTTTTTTTCAAAATCCCAAAACAACGTGATTAATATTTTAATGCAATGATGTGGTTTATATTTAAATGTAGTAATGTTGCAATTGTTATAAAATCATCAACATGGTAGAATTCATTTTTATTTTCAAAATCCCAGAAACAGGTGTGTATCAGTGTTTTTTTTGTCGATAAAAAGGATTTTAATTAGATGGTCAAAATTTTACAAAAGGATTTTCCATGATTGTCTACTCTTCCATCCTCACTCCTAATAGATTTGTTAGCCAAATGTTAGAGATCTTTGCAGTCATCCATTTGCCATAAACAAAAAACATTTAAAAAACAGTCATGTAGGCTCCAAAATGCATTCATAATGTAAACAAAACCCACAATCATCAGAAATTTTCAGGGGGGTCTCTACCCATTAGAAGTGAGCCAAGTGGTTGTCCATGCACATGAAATTCTACGTGCTTGATTCTAGCCTCGATTCTTTTCTGTCGAGCATGGAGACGACGTTGGTTCCTTCTAAGAGATGTGAGATGATCCAGTTGGTCCTGTCAAGCCTGATGAATATCCTCCATGAAGCCCCAAACCTCAACCTGTTCTTCCTACATCTGTCCCCCCATGTGCACAACTAGAGCCATAATTATATTAACTTGTCTTGCAATGAAATCAATGGTTGGAGGAGTTACTGTTCATGAGGATGCTAACAGAACCTGCTGCACCAACTCTCCCTCATGCACCTCATCAACAGGTTCGTCTGGAATGGCACCACAAGATCGAGCATCATGTCCAGCCATACCACCTAAGTGAGCCCTTTCACGTTGAACTTGTTGATGCTACATAGATAACCAAGAAACCAAAGTGGACCCATAAGACATCAAAAAGAACCAACACCACCAAATACCAAGAGTAATCCCTTCCACCTACTCGAAACAACATGAAATGTCTCCTTCAAACACGAGTTTTGCATTATACCACAACCAAGTCCTCAATTATGCTAGAACCCACCTTTGTTTCTGAGGATTACTTGCACTAGAATTACGCACAAGAAATGACTTGCATCTGACCCAAACCAGCAACATGAAACACCACCACTAGTGTGTAGAGAGGGGCATCCAAACCACACAACTGAGAGAATGCAGATAATCGCAACCCCACACCACTGTCACCCTCAAGTTATGAATTCAACCCAACTCTATAAAATACATGCAACACATGAGGGAATGGAAAATCCTAGGGCAACACACAAATGGCTGCACTCGCCTAGTGTTGCCCAACTAAGAGCCATGACATAACTTGACCCCAACTCTCCCACCAATCGAGGTACTGAGAAGATTATATGTCCCAAATTTTCCACAAATGCTAGACTAACACCAATCAAGGGCCGAAGATTTGGCGCTCCTATTTTCAGATTTGAATCGTCGAAGGTAAGTGTTATGCGGGATTTATGACTATGGACAAAAAATATCTCCTCTAACTCTTGTGGCTAACCTAGAACAACAAAAAGACAAAGGACCCAATGTTTTCCTTTAAGTAAGTAGATGAAGGGATGAAACCTACTTATAATATGTCATATGTTTTTCTCCTTCTTTGCCTTTAATGCTCCAATCCTAGCTCTAGCTACCCAAATTAGAACCTGCACAACTAGACAACACAAGCCAAGAAACTACAAGATCTATGTAGCATCATCTATCTACTTTAGTCAACAGATCAACATGGTATTGAAATATATGAAATAAAGACATCACATATAGGAAAAAAAAGGAAATTTTGTATTGATATAAATGGAGTGAGTTACAACCATAAATAGGTGTTAATCTTGTAGAAGAGCTCCTGCAAGTTGTTGACTTGTTCTTCCTTTGTCACAAAGTGCACCTCCAATCACCCAAAATGCATGAAATAAAACCTCTCACCACAACAAAATAAGGGTAGAATCACTCTCCAAAAGCCAACCTCTTACATATGGAAGGTTGTAAATATATAAAGGAGGGAGGTAAGTTGGGAGTTCTTATCATTTTACCAATATTGGGATTGAGATCCAATCTTGATGGGAGGATGAGTTCTAAGGATAAGGGATGGAAACTCCAAGATAGGATAGGATAGGATTCAAAAGTTTAATATGAGGTCAATGGTTACAATATATCTCGAAAGATTCTTGAAATGGAAGCTTCAGGATTCTCTCTCTTTTTCCCAAATTTATAGAACCAACATAGGTGCAAAGGGGAGAAACATGTAGGTGATCAATGTAGACCATAGTGGAGAAACCTGTAGGGGAACACAGTCCAGCAAGAGGCCAAGTAGCATTGGTCCTAAAATTGGCTCAAATGATGCAGTTTAGGGTAGAAACTATAAGGAATGAGAGATTCATGCATAGGGATTTGTGTAATGATGATGTAAAGGGGGAAAAGGATGTGAATGATCCAGTTTGAGGGCTCATTAATCATATGAGACAAACTAGCCTATAACAGAGTGCCCCCTAAAGTGAAAATTCAAAGATGATGAATGATGATTGAAGTGCTTTACCTTGTGACAAGTTGGGATCAAGAAAAACCAACAAGATCATCTTCTATTACAATACATTTACATCATGACATCCTTCTTTTGAGGGAGGCATACCCATACTTAGCACATAAGCTAGAATTACATGTATAATGATCAAAAGACATGTCCAATGATGAATGATGGTGAAACCATGACTGGATAACTTTCAGTATGGTCATATCCATCATACATAGTGATCTTGTATAATCCTGAAATCATAGCCCGGATGGTGGAAACTAGATTTGGTGTCTTGTACCTCGTTCACATGACCAACCAATGTATGAGTCTAACCATGTGAATCAATGAGTTTAAGTTGAACATGGTAGACACCATCTAATTACTGGCCAATGATGTAAGCTATTAACAAACGTGAGAGAAACCATTCGATGATGTTAATGGCTCTCAAGGTACTCAAGTACAATCTATATGGTGTGAAGGAGTGAGGTGGTGTCAAACACCACACATAATCTTTCGGTCGAAGGCCAATTTTGTAAACATGTCACCGAGAGCAAGGAAACTTGGCATTGATGTATGCCAGCACCAAGGTAGTAATGGGTGTTTCTATGTTAACTTCCTGGATTATTTTTCAATGTCGACAAGAAGTGACCCGTCATAGGAGGGCCTTGATGTATCCCCCATCAATGATATGAAATGGGTATGATGAATGTGATAGAATGATCATAATGATGCTAATATGGAACTAATTAGGAAAATAAAACATGGATTGAATGCTTAAGATTGTTGCAACAGATACCAACTAAATGACTTCTCTTTAACACACCAGCGACACTAAAATGGAGCTAGCCACATTGACCCAAAACCGAAATGGAGGTTCTGTGAAGGTATTATGAACCAAAAACAAAGCATGTCACCCAACCCAACAACCACATAGATGAAGTGGAAGAGTTTTGTGTTCAAGAGTTATTCTTTTCCATTAATAAATGGAGTACCTTGTTTTCCCAATTTCCACAACCATACTAGTCAGTACCTATTTATTTTTTAACAAGCTTGAGGAGGATAACATATTCTTGATATATAAGTTCATCCTTCGAATGAATCCCTCTAATAATATTTAACGAACCTTGAGAAGGAGTGGTTTGGTCTTGTCATGTTCAACAAGTCCATCGTTGTTTGATGTTTTAACAAGTCCAGCGAGGGTGAAAACTCGATCTTTTTTTCATGTTAAGAGAGTTTGAAAACGAAAAAAAACTCCATATGTCCCTTGTTCATAGCCTCTCAAACACAAAAAGGTATAAAACAATACTCAAGAGAACCTCTTAACCATGTTTGACTAAGGTATTCATTTTTTGTAGTTAGTCTATCTCAGTCTAGAAAAGGGGTAAACTTATATTGAGTAGACATCTTTTCATTTACTTTTACGAGTTCGAAAATAAAAGTGCTCAGAAATATTTTCATGTTTTGGGAGTCTGAAAAGAGCTAAAAGAGGACTCCAAGGGGTTCATTTTCACAGTTTTAAATAGCCAGAAAAAGAGATAAAAATGTTGATAAATGGCAACAAGAAATTCCAGTTTAATTTGTCCTTGAATTAAACTGTAAATTAAAAATTGAATTATATTCTCATAGCAACTTGTAAATATTTAATTAAGTTTAATTAACTTAATTAGCTTAGGAAATTCGAGTTGGAAGTCTTTTTGTATTCATGTATATGTTCTCCCTAAATTTAGGGGTCGAGTATGAGTTTAAATTGAGTTCTAATTAGATAACTCAGTTTCTTGAGTTACGGTCAATTAAATTAGTTCTAACGGTTTATGGAAATAATAGAGGACTAACAGTCAGTTGGTGCACTGGTGCATCTACAAGTGTTACTCCAATTAACTGAAGATTCCTCATGAGAAACTCATGCATGTCAATTCAGAGAAAGACCCATTTGAGACTAGAGTGTAGGGACATTGTACTATCAATTGTATGATTTATTGAGTTGTAAATATCATGAATGCAATCAGAGAAGGACCTATGTTTGGATTGCACAAATTTGGAAGCACGAAAATAGGGGCTTGGAAAGTAGTGGAAATTAGCTAAGTGTTGGCTAATACCTAGGTTGAGAGGTAGAGAGTTGAGAATATTTGTGCGGAATTGTTCTTGTGAGAACAAGCTTTGTATATTCACTCATATTTATGATTTAATGCAATACAAATAGGTGGGTTTTTGAGCTGTGTCTTTCCCCAGGAAAACTTATTTTGTTATGTTCCATTGATTTATCTTCTTCTTATTCATATTGTTTTCTTCGATCTATTGGCTTCTACTGGTTGAAAGTAGAAGTAGATTCTTGTCTTGTGCTTTAGTAAATTGCATGAGCTTCTGAATATACAGGAAATTCTAAATGGGATTGGAGCTTAATTCAATATACTAGAGGAGATTTCGAAGTTTATAGTTTTGGGTTACAGGTGAAATTCAAATTTGCAATACATACTTTAGATGGCGTTATATGATTTGCGGCTCGAGTATGCCTTGGAAGGAAACTCGAATTTTATAGTCTAGAGGGACAGAATGGAGGTTGTGCAAGAGGATAATGGCTTGAAGGAATTCGTTGATCAAGACATACCTAAGTCAACAAAATTGGATGCATAGAATCAGGCCAAATAGAATAAGTGTGTGGTGAAGGTGAGGCAGATAATCCTTAAGGGAGTTCGAGACCACATTGTCTCAAGTCTCCATGGAAAGGAAATTTTTTATGCTATGTGGAAAGCATTAACGAACTTGTATCAAAATAGCAGTGACCAAAGGAAATTGGAACTCAAGGACAAACTTTGAAAAACCAAAATGGATAAAGGTGAGACTATTCCAAAATACTCGACCAAGTTCACTCAATGTCATGATGAACTTGGAAGTGTTGGAATCACAGTTGCCAAGGATGATATGGTGAGTCTTTATCTTTTGGGACTCCCAAAGAGTTTGCATAGTTATCAGGACTCTGTTAATGGTTAAGAGAAGCTGCCAGATTTGGAACAACTATGGTTGTATTAGATGCAAGAGGAGATCAGTAGGAACACTAGGGATGGCTCTTCATCAAAGACTGATGATAAAGAGAACCGTACCTTAGCGATTAAGGCAAAGAAGGGCAAATGGAGAGCTTCCCATTCCAAATCGAATTCTTGTCATGGAGGAAATAAAAAAGACATGATGAAAGTGAAAATGATTTCATTGTCACGAGCTGGGCCATTTTTCTACAAATTGCCCACTCAAGAATTCCAAGAAGAAGCCCTTAGGAGGAGCGGTGGGTGAGGCTTTGGACTCTCAATTCGAATTGGAATTTTCCCTCATTGAATGCATGGTGTCATCAATGATGGGAAGTGTATGGTACTTGACAGTGGAGCTTCATTCCACATGACTAACGATAAGGATTTATTCAGTGACTTGGAGGAGAAAGATCTCCATATGCATTGGATTGGGCACGGTTACTTTTTAGAGGGATCATGGGGCTCCACTCACCTTGAACAATGCTATGTATGTTCTTGAGCTGAAGAAGAACTTGGTATCCATTTCCATTCTTGAGGATAGAGGCTATGATGTGACCTTCTTGAAAGGAAATGTGTTCCTTCGACACATAGCCACCTGTTAAGTAAAGAAGATAGGGATTTGGGTGAAGAATATCTATAAGCTAGAGGTAGAGGATTGTGCTGCTTTAAGCATGAAAGTAGAGATGGTGCGGAGCCAAGACATTGGTGAGTTGTGGAACAGGTGATTCGGCCACTTGCATCATGGGGCTTTGAAGATCATGCAAGAGATCTCCAAAGGTTTTCCCAAAGGTACACTAGAAAAAGTTGATACATGCAAAGGGTGTACTTTCGGTAAATATACCAAGTATTCCTTTCACGATAAAGACATTTGAGTAGAGGCTATTCTAGAGTGACTCCATTCAAATCTTTATGGACCATTCTCGACAACATCCACAACCAAACATAGGTATTATGTTATATTTGCTGATGACTTTTCTTGAAAATGTTGGATATTTATCATGCAGAAAAAGGATCAAGCCCTCACAAAGTTTTGTGAGTTTAAAGCATTGGTGGAGAAAGAGTTAGGTAAGAAGGTTAAACCTCTATAGAGTGATAATAATGGTGAGTATGTCTCCAACAAGTTTAAGAACTTCTATGTAGCGGAAGGGTTTAAACGGGAGTTGATGACACCCCATAACCATTAGTGGAATGGAGTGGATGAGAGGAAGAATAGAAGCATAGTAGGGGGAGCAAGGGCGATGTTGCATGGTCAAGGCCTCCCATTACACTTTTGGCTTGAGGCACAAAACACAATGGTTTATGGTAAGAACTGTAGCCTGCATCGAATACTTGGGATGAAGACACTAGAGGAGGCTTATTCCAGAAAGAGGTCACATGTTGGTTAATTAGGGATTTTTGGGTCATCGATATATTGCCATGTGACCAAAGATGCACGGAAGAATATTAAGCCAATAGCAAAGTTGGGGACATGTGTGGGGTAAACTGATACACCTCACAACTATCAGTGTACTTGCCAACCAGTAGGATGACAGTGGTTTGCAGGGATGTCAGATTCGATGAGGAGAAGGCCATACGAGTTTCCCTTTGAGAGGGATCTTCAACTACATGTGGTTGAGGAGCCTCGGATTGATGTGGAGCATCCACATGCAGAGGATACAAGAGTGGAGACATCCACTAAGGAAGAGACTTCCAAATATGGGAGAAAGCACACTAGAGAGGTAGATATATTGTTTTAGGATGTTAGAGAGGATGTGGGAGCACCCACATCACAACGAAGTTAGAGGAGGTCACTTGATAGGTACACTGGATACATGGCTCTTATGAGAGGATGTTGTTGTGACAGAGCCATTGAGGAAGCAATGCAAAGCTGGTTTGGGTTGATGCCATGGTGGAGCAATATGACTCCATTGTTTGTAACAATGTTTGGGATGTGGTTCTGAGACTAGAGGATAACTATGTTGTGAGCTTTGTTGGCTTTACAAGGTAAAGCAAGTTCCAGATGGCATTATGGAGAAGCATAAGGCTAGATTTGTGGCCCATGGATTTTCACAAGTAGAGGGGATTGACTATGATGATACCTTTTATCTTGTTTCAAGGTACTCGTTGATCAAATCAATATTGGCACTATCAGCACAATTGGGTTGGAAGATACATCAGATGGATGTGAAGACAACCTTCCTTAATGGCACAACTGAGGAAGAGGTGTACATACAAAAGCTTGAAGGTTTTGAAACCTTAGACCATGAGTCACATGTGTTCCAGCTCAAGTGATCATTGTATGTGTTGAAGCAAGCACCTCATGCTTGGTACACTAGGATAGGCAGCTACTTCACTGGGTTGGGCTTCACGAAGAGTTAAGTGAATGAAAACCTTTGCCACATAGTGGTGGAAGGTAAACTTTTGATCATTGTACTTTATGTTGATGATCTCATACTGACAAGTGATGTTTAGCTAATAAAATATTGCAGTGAGGACCTTACAAGAGAGTTTGAGATGAAGTGTTGGCTTGTGTTGGCCTAACCCAGGTTCGAGGTGATTTAGCCAAGCAAATCCAGGTACTACCGGCCCTTTCGGCAATAGTCCGCGGAGCGCGGATTGAGGTCTCACCCGAAGTAGCTTGGGAGGGTGCTAGAACTAGGTATTCGCTCCTTGGGGATGTCTGATGAGCTTCTGGAGGTCCGCGGTTTGACCCTGCATGCAAATCACTATGCGCACTTGTTATTCCTTTGCAACCTATGATGCTACTTCTGTGCAACCCTACTCGAGGTGCAACCCGTATTATACCCAAGTTCCTTGCTATTTAATCTGTTAGTACCTGATTACTTAACTTATTTGTGTAAGACTAGTGATTATTACAGCATATCTAGAAAGCATATCAGTGCATGTGATAAATAAAATAGTATAAATGTAAAGAAGGAAATGCACAAGCAGATACATAGAAATAGGAATCAAATTCTCTTTATTATCTTTGATCAAGATTACAGACTCGACACCACCTTGCACACTCAGCTGCAGCGGTCCACACACTCAGCTGCAGACTCTACTAGGCCTCTGCACACTCAGCTACAGAGCCACTTCCTACTACTATGAAACAATACACTTAGACTCTTACTCTATGCTTGAACCATGCGTATTCATCTCTCCTCTTCCCTCCCTTTACAACTTAGAGCCTCACTCTATTTATATAATCCCATGGTCGCAGAACATGGGTAGGCCGACATGACTTTAATTACATTACAATACTTTACGGTGGACAACCCTATGACTTAACCTATACTTCGCGCTCTGTGCCCAAAATTCGCGGAATCATACAATACATTTGACTAAAACTTGGGCTTTGATCCCCAAAACATGCTATGGGGGGATTCCATGCCCAAAAAGCCCCCAACACAATCATCGTGACTCATCCCGAGTCACTCTACTGGTGTGGCGATCTTGGCACGAAGACCCTCCAACTGGTCCCATACTGCTAGGAGGTCTGCGGCGCACTGTTCTGCAATTTGTTGGACCTGCTGCATGCGCTCTTCTGATGCTTCTTTGTGAGGATTAGCTACCTGTCTTAGAGCATAGAGTCCCTGCATCTGTGCGAGGTTGCCCTCAATATCTACCGTAATGGTGAAGGCCTCATCAATCCATGGTTGGATGCGCACTTTGAGAAGTTCCTCTTTCTGTCTTGTGGCATCCACCTTCTCTTTGAGTGCCCTTGCTTGCTACATCTTTGCCAGTCGTTGGGTGAGGAATACTATCTATGAAGTTCCCCTTACATTATCATAGTACTCGTGAAGCTCGCGCACCTTTGTTTCAAGGTGCTGTATGTTGGGGTCCTCCTGTAAGGATGTGAGGATGCCAAAGACTTGGTACAACATACCGGTACAATTCTGCACTGCCCGTCCAATTTATTCCAATCCTTTTTGAATAGCACTAACACGCTGCTCTCTAACTTCTGGAGGAGTGGAAGGCTGCGCCTTCAGCCATAGCTCGACAATCTGGAGATTCAGCTCCAATTACACATGCATTGTTTCTTCACGTGTGTTTCAGACTCCACTTACTAGACAGTGGATCCGCATCTCTGTTGGTAGGTTTGCTGTGATGGACAACTTTGGGAATCATTGGCATGCTTCATCAATTGTTTGCATGATCTATTGGTTCTGTGACACCAGCTCGTCACGCTGCAGACTAAGCCGTTCAATGTTGATCTTCTGCTCACTCATCACTTGAATCACGTGGCCCTCACTGGTGTGGAGCTCTGCTGTTATGCAATCCTGCAGCTGGTACAATGTGTCTCGTGGAAGGGCAGCCAAATTAAGGCCAAGTCCCTTGATCCTACCCACCATGGCTCTGCTTCATGAGGCTCTCTGTCTTTAAGTGTGGGAACTTCTCACTATCTGCGAGGTCCCAATATTCAAACTTCACTATGGGCACGTGACCCAGGTGCGAGTCCTCAAACACAATTCCATCGAGGAGGAGCGAGGTCTGGAGTGCACTCTTAGTGGCATCCAGGTCCTTTGGTGTCTTAGTTTTCCCTTTTCGTGAAGGGACGTACTTAGGAAATTTCGCTACAGATCGTACCGACTGGATGTCCTCTTCCATGTATTCTGCTTCCTCTATCTCATCGATGAGAGCCTATAGGTCCTCCTCCTCGTCATCTTTTTCAATGGTGACAACCTTGCCCTTTTCTTCCATTGAGAGTTTACCGAATCGTGGATTCCTCAGGGACATGCGAACTGGTCCCGCTGTTGCTTATCTTTCTTGGGCCTCAATGTCTGAGGCGATTTCGGGATTTTGGGCATGACCCCAGTGTCTCCGGGAACATCATGTACCATGGGGTTCTACGTGGCCTCATCAATGGTTCCTTCTGCAGAGCCCAAACCTTTCTTGGTAGCCGTCATCCTGTTTGAAGTGTCTGTGGTCATTCGCAAACTTTAGGGCTCAAATATTTTTCGGCTCTCAACACTCTATGCTCTAATCAACTATTCAAATCTCAAGTGAACAAGTGTTGTCTCGTGGCTAGCCCCTAGAGTTTTATATCGCCTTTTGAATTCAAATTCGACCATTCCCCCAATTCCGGGCCATTAATGCTTTCTTGGCAGAAGAATGCCCCAAACCTCGCCCTTAATTTGTGTCTTAAATCCTACCTCCCACTCCCTTTTTCCTTAAATTAGACATCTTTTCATGAATAGTGACACCAACAGCCACTTCCCAGCCTACCTCCCTCGTCACGCAGCTCCCAAACAAACTCTTTTATAGTCCTGCGCTCTCTTTCAATTGCTTGGAGCACTGAGACAATGCTCCCTATGGCTAGTCAGGTGGTCATACCACCTGTGTGAGACTTCAACTTGTCTTTTAATATAGTCTGCAGAAACTCCTCAATGGCCTTCGCGACAATCGTCTCCACACGTTATATTGTACATAGTGCACTCCCCTGGTTATTGTGTTTGGTGAGGTGCGGTCATAGCCATGGCAGCAGAGTAATAAATTCCTAGTGACAATCTTCTAATCCAGTGGTATGATCATCTGCACCTTGTCTTTTTATCCTTGTTTGCTCGACGAGACCTACTTGCTTGATCTCGTTTTCTAGCCTTTTGATCTCGGCGTCCATCAAAATTCTTTTCTTCCGCAGTCGTATCCAGTCCTTTTCGAGTTCACGAAGTCAAAGGTTCTCACGCTGAATGGCTTCCTGAATCTCTATGTGTTTGACCTCGCATAGCCATGTGATTTCTTCATCCCAGTCTTCACGTATTGTCACAACTAGGGGAGCTATTACGTGCGGATCCCTGTTTGCATTCTCTTAAGAAATTATGGTCCCTACTCTGTTTTGCACCTTCAGAATCTCTTCCACGGTTAAGGTTTTGCACATGGTCCTATAGGCCCATCGAACCGCCGATACGTGAAGGTCCCAATCATTGCGTCTTTCCTGGTGAGCCTTGTGCAGTACTTCACATGCCCTATCGAATGCTTTGTCGTTGATAATTGGTAGTGTGCGTCACCTTTCCTACTACTGCGGTTTGTTCCAATTCTCTATTCTGGGGGTGGTGTGTGCTTGTGCGGGCTGTACAACATATGTTTGTACCCATTGAGAAAGGTGGACGCACAAGTTGTTCCACCCTTGCTGACTGGCTCTCGTTTGTAGTTGGGGTTTTCCAAAACGTAGGTGCATCATCCTTGTGCATCTGCGACAGTCCTCAAAACTTTCTTGATGCGTACCCCACCATCGTGTGGCCATTACACGCAATTCCCACTTCAGTGCATTAAATCACTACTGTTCTGGTACTATGCTTTCAAATTTGCTCAAAAATGCATCCACCGCTATTAATCCATCATATGTCAGTATCTCCCTTGCCTCTGTTGTCATGCAACATAGTGATTTAATCATCATGTTACAATTAAGCGTTGTTACTTCGTGCAGCCGATTCTACCATCGTTCTACTTCTTCATTAGAATCTGAAGTGCAGGAGCTTTCGCACTCCCACAAAATTATTCCACCTGCAGTTGGATTCACCCAATCCCATTCTCGTGTAGTTATCTTGTAAATACAATCGAGATTGTTGTCACTATCATCGTCGCCCACTGGTACAGTGTATCGCGCTCCTTCGCTGGATCTAGCAGTACTACTATGCATAGTGACTTTTTCTCAAAGATAATTTTGCACTTCTTAAGATTTATGAATCCGTTCATATTGGTGGCCCAGTCTATTCCTAGTAGTGCAAGATAGGGATTACTATCATCGACAATCTCTATCACTTGAAAATCCACCTGCGCACTCTCACCTTCAATGTCTACTGTTACCCCTTACAATCTTCCCATGGGAAAAATATTATGTTGGTTCACCATTCGTAACTCAATAGGAGACCATTGTAGCGTGAGTTTACCCATGCATTCCCATGTCTATTTTGGCATTACATTCACGTTTGATCCAAGATCTAGGATTAGCTGATCCATTTCATACTTCCTCATTCGCGCAATCAACCTCATTTCCCTTCTTGTGCGCAATGCATGCTTTCCAAGTTTCTGGACCACGCGCGGTTCTCCTGACCCCACGCACCTAGTGATAAGTTCCTATAGTCCTTTGACTGCCTTGCTATCATGTAATAGTTTCATACGTGTCTCCAGAAAGGTAGTGAGCATTGAAGGATCCATCCCTGGTTCTAGTTGATCCTTACTCCCTGAAGTGGAGGCCTCCGTGAAGCTCTTCTTAGCTTCCATGAATGTCTCCTTCACGCGTTCTAAATCAAATTCGGGTTCCTTTGTAGAAGCCTTGCAAACCCACGCACTTTCTTCTAGCTGCTTCCCCTTATCGTTGCTCATGGTCATATCACTCTTAAGCATCATGTTTACATTTGGGTCTTCTTTGCACAGCTTAGACCTCATCATCTGCAAATTCTGAGTCGGAGAGGGTTGGAGTACCCCTTTTTCGCGGATCCTTGCTATTAGCGAAGGGCAATCTTCTACCTCATGATCAAACCGAGTACAATACCAACATGATGTCCTTGTTGGGTTTGTACAATCGCTGGCATGGTGCCCTGACCCTTCACAATTGTAACAAATTAGTTGTCGCAACCCCTTCCTGGTCCCATTCTGCCTCGACCTTGACCACGCCCTTGAAATCCAGTGAATGCCATCCTTGTATTTGGGTCAAGGGCTCACATTTCAGTCTGCACCTTGTAGGCAAGAGTTTGATCAATTATTAGTTTGTAGCTTCAGTAGGTGCATTCATCATGGCCTACTGACCTACAAAAACTACAAAACAATTGTTGGGATGTCTACGTATACTTCTGCAATAGATGACAATTATCCATAGTGTGTTTTCCTCCTATCTGACAGATCATGCACCATAATGCAAGTGCCGTGCTCGGTCCTACCTGTGCCTCAAGTCATAACGGCATCGGCCTTCCTGTTCCAAGTGATTCGTGAACACTGGACAGTGGTCCTCGTCATGCCCTTGGCCCTTGCGTTTTATGCACTATACCTCCTCACGCATTGCTAGCCGAGGTGTCCTGTCCTGTTTCAAACTTTGTATTTACAAACACAGATTTTGCAGTTGCATGCGGATTTGTTGGACTCCCAACCCAGGGTCTCATGTAATCTCATTGCCATCTCCAAAGCTTCGCCCTAGGTGGAAAGTTTTTGTTGTGATAGCATTGTCCTTAAGTGTGACGTAAGGGATGCTACAAACCATGCATGATGTTGTCCATCTGTCAATGTCATATTAGCTTCGCAAATCGTACTCTTCAGCCTTTGGTCCAGATCCCAGGGGGTCTCACTCGGGAGCATCGTGATCTCCTTAAACCCGATGATTGATTGTGTCTTTGACTTTGGCCTGCTAAATTCCCTATTTAGCGCGGCTTGAATTTTTTCGATTCCTGCGTTTGGGTGGTCATTAGAATGCTTGATATACCATGTTAATGTGTGATCCTGCAGCACGCTCACCAACGTAGCCTTCTTAATATTGTCATCCATGATGCCTTGTGCTTCCCATACTGCTCTTACCACGAACAAAAATTGGTTCGGATCTTCGTTCCCCACTCCTATGAATACCGATAGTTTGATTGCACTCGCCATACTGAACTGTGGTGGTGGTAAAGTTGGGGTGGGTGGAGATGGAGGTGAGGAGAGTGAGACAACTGGCGGTGTGGGTGGAGGTGGTAAACGCAGAATTCACTACCTTATCAAACTGACTGCGCTTCTTGGAGAAACTTTCATGAGATCTTCCTCATTTTCCCGCGAGGGTGAAATTAAGGGACTGGTTTCTAATTCTTCACTACCTTCGATTCTGTAGATCTTCCCACCTTGCGTAGCTCCAAACATTAATTTATTTGCATAACCCGCTTTTCACACAATAGCATCTTAATCCAAGTGTTCAAAGATTTAATATACTTACCTCGCAGTCCCTTGAGGAAACATCGCTCCGCCACACTGTAGTTGATGGTCATGTCTACTGCAAACTCAGTGATAAATCCTCCTATTATTCGGTTGAGCCAATGGTCCACAGCTCGCGCAATATTATCCCCTGACGCTTCTAGTTTGCACACTAATTATAGAATCCACATTATTGGTTTGTCGAGCCTATACCTTCCCTGGCTCTCTGCTAACTTCGTGATCCACTCATATAACTCAGAGGGAAAGGATGCAAAGAAAATTTCATGGATTTCCATATACAAGTAGTGCTCCAATCACTGTTCCTTAGATACCCACGGATTCTATATTCCTATGTTGCGAACTCATGAATCTTCTTGTCCAACCACTCTTCAATTTCTTTCTTTGTTGGATTCCAGTGGCACGACATCAGATATCCCTTATGCAGATCTCTGTCCCCTCAACGAAACAATTTGTTGGCTTGTGTGGGCCTGACCTGTTAGAAAATTATATATTACAGAGCAATGGAACACATAAAATATTGTAGAAATATAAACACAGAAAATGCATAAAACAAGAGAGACACAGATATACGTGGTTCACCCAATTTGGGATACATCCATGGAGAAACAGCTAGTCCTTATTTTATTATATTATCCAGCAAACTGAAGAGATGCAACCTATAGTAGATCCGCTGTAACATCCTCTTCGCTCTCAATCTCCTCTCTCTTCCTCACTCAGAATACAGATATACATAGATGCAATACAATTCCCTGATATATAGTGAGGGGTTGCCTTCTAGGGCAAAAAACCCTAAATTAAACATAGCTTCTACCATCAGATCATCTGCCTAATGAACGGCCTAGATTCACTAGAAATTATTAGATTTTACAAGGAAATTTTACATCTATTTTTAGCTTTGGGAGCAATGCCCCTGAACCCCCGCCTGGGGACCACTGGCCCCCAT
>APFE030398178.1:21390-40196 GCA_000404065.3 Pinus taeda | reverse complement strand
AAAGACAAAAAGACGAATTTTGACATCTTCATGATTATACTGAGGGAGTCTACAATATATGAGCATTATGCGAGTGAGCCTGTTTAAATGCCTTTTTACAGCGACTGCATCACCAATTGAGAATAAAGGTAATTTAGAGATGGCCACTTTCGGAATGTCATGGAGGTCATCAAAATGACATGGTTTAAATGAATAATCCATGATGAATAATAAGGGACCAAATGGATGATAGAACGAGATTTCTTCCCAAGAAAATTAACAAATGAAAGAAGTGGAGTCGCCACCCAAACAAGAAACTAGCTGAAAAGAAGATGTTGATATGACAAAAGGTAAGGCGATGAAAAGATCAAGAGATGCCAAAAATTTTGAAACTGCCAGCTCAAATGAGGGATGAGAAAGATGAAAGAATGATGAGAGATGAGGAGATGAATGTCGTTGAAACGCCAAGGACAGAAAAACTCTATCCCTGGCAGCGGCGCCAAAAAATGTTGTCGCGCAGATTGACATGACAACGCTCATACCGGGGGCTGTCACTCTGATCCCCGATCCCTCTGTTTAAGCCTGTCTCCCGCGGCTAAGGGGGGTAGACCCTGAGAGATGATGAAGACCAACTGTCGACTAGTTGGTTGGGAGACACGAGACATGATTAAGATAAGCACTAAAATGATTTGATTAGTTAGCATACCAGTGCCTTGAGAGATCATTATTAAGATGATTAATTGTTAAATGATATAGAAACGTGAAACGTGAACAACAATCATTTGTCATCAGCTAGATCACAGTGCTCTTTGAATGACCCAAATGATATCCAACAACTGAAGATTTAAAAAAGATGAATGCTTCAAACCACCACGAGTTATAAACCATTAACTAGATATCATATTCGTATCTTGACTTGAAACTTCAGATCTCAGTGTGAAAGATATAACATGAAAACAACTGAATCTGGCAACAAAAATAATTTTATATTTTTTTATATTTTTCATGATGAAGACAAATGCTTTCAAACGAAAGAAGAAAATATGCGATAATTTTTTGAGATATAAAACAAGCTAAGGGCTCAAGAAACTCCCTCTTGAATAAATCTTTTTGATGTCTTATGAGATTGCTGGCTTGAACAACTTATGGGACCTTTGATATCCTTGGAGTGGAATATTCCCACCGAAGAAGTCCTCGCACTCCAATAGAGCTGGCAACCTATCCCTTGAAAACACAGAAAACACTTGCAAACGAATTGTTAGTGCAAAAGAGACTTGGCATATAGAGACCAAGTTGAGCTTGTCATTCAACCGAGAATGGACAAGCTACAACAAGTGTACAAAATATACCAAGCCCAAAGGAGATTTGAGATAGCTGCAAATCTCTCCTCCCTAGACAATAGTGCCCTCAGGCAAATGCACAAAGAAAAATAACTAGCTAGCAAATGAAAATCAAATGAATATCAACGACACAGGTATACCTCATGTACCAAAGCATGCACCACAAGAGAAGCTAGTAACCCCAAAGACTTTTATTTATTTATGCGAAAGCTGAGTGCAAAATCCGGCAGAGTCTCCGCCAGCCCAATAGCTCGTTCTATCCTGATACAATAAGAGCCCAAGGCTCATATAAATAGGAAAATGGGAGACAATCCCAATGAAAAAAGACCATGACAAGTGGCAATGGTGAAGATCTCAATGCTTCAAGTCAAGTTCCAAGTGGCTGATATGACTGTTTGTGATCCTGAAGATAACTGCTGTACTAACTGCATCTAAACTGCTGGTAACTGCCCTTGAACTGCTGTGTATGATTGGCTTTGAATGCTGAGCTCGGCTGCCTCTTGAACTGCTGTTAAACTCCACGTAAACTTGCTGTTCTAACTTTGTTGTCCACGTTAACTGATGTATGGACTGCACATATAAACAGCTGAACATGCCCACGTAACTTGCTGTAGCCTCTAATTCTGCGTACGGACTGCTCTGTCCAGCGTGTAATAATATGCGTACGGCCTGCTGTGAGTGAACTGCGTGTATCAATTGCTGTTACGTATGGGCTGGCTGTTGATTGCACATGCCTGCGTTGACTGCTCACGTTAATAGCTGTGCTGCCTTGCTAACCTGTTGACTGCCCATTAGACTTGCGTTAAACTGCCATACGAACTTTGTACGGTTTTTTTTTTTTGCATGTGCTTATTTACGGTGGGCTGAGGTGGGGTCCCTTCCCCATTCATTTAACTTTAAACATTCAACCTTATGACTTTTGTCAAAGTTAAAACTTCATAAATTTGATTTGCCTTATGAACTTCAACGCTGGCCCATTTGACTTTGACCTTTTTTGCTTTGACTTTGACTTTGTTTGACTTTGAGTTGACTTGAGCTGAAACTTTATGTGGTGGGCCCCACATTGCTTGCCACATCACCCTTGATCCTCTGCTTGACTTCCATGTCAAAACCTGACTTATTTTGACTTGGGAAAAATTTACAAATTTTTTTAATTATTCATTTTTTTGAATTTCTTCTTCATTTCTGCCACTGTCACTTGAAAAATCGCCTTTTGAGGGACTCTGAGTCACTTTTTGACCCCCAAAGTAGGCTCTAGGAGAATGCTAGGCCTCTGAGGATGAATTTCGACTGGTCATACGCCCCAAACATCTCCTAAGGCCACTTATTTATGCCTTTACATAAAAAATAATTAAAAAATCCTGTTTTGCGGGAAAATTTTAACTATTAAAAAATCCTACTTAGACCTAGCCAAATTCCACGAAACTTTTTGTGTGATCTAGTATGGTAATATACATCGACCCTAGACACTAAGATGTGTCAGGGGCTCAATCTTCAAACCGTCACCTCGGCTTTGGGGTAAAAATGAGTGAAAAAATCCAGAGAATTATCCGCCTCTGAAAAAGAAGGGATAATTAACCGGATAAAAAAAACACTCCAAGGTGTACTCGTTTGCTGATCGAGTCCCACATCCTAGGCCTGTTACAAATTCAAGAAACTCCTCATACTAGCATCACTTATTACAATTCCCCGCAGGGTGTGGAATCTGGGTACAAAGAAGAAAGATGATGAGAAGATAGAAGGAGAGTTAAAAAACTCTGTTGACTGATGACATCTGATGGTACAAGTGTCCTCTGGATCATCCTTGGGCAGTGGAGTCTTCACATAATCATCTGGTGCTACTCCAGTAGTCAACAGGACTCATACCATATACAAGTGCACAGGCATCCGATCCTTCCCACGAGATGGATTGGTGGGAGATCATGAGTTCGTATCTTGTTGATGGCACGATATTCTCAGTCGGGAGCATAGTGTAGCAGGGACCCTTAGACATGAGGAGTTCTACATGCTCCAGCGACCCTTTAGGCCATTTGTTACGCTATGTTGCTTAGCGAGTCTACCGGCTGTTTAGCCACGAGTCTTCCACAGGGAAGATTCAACCTCTACGTTGGGGGACTATTTGTGCCCACCCTAGGGAGGTTGTTCCACAGAGATTACAGGAGTTCTAGCATGGAAATACAACCCATCCAACGACACAGAGCAGGAGACTGCATACTTTCTGGGCAGCCAGAAACACACAGAGAGGAGTAAGCCAACAAGCAGGTCTCTAGCTTGCTGGGAGTTACAAGAGCAGGAAAGGTTGTGGGCTGAGGACATTTTCTCTAATTTTTTCAGCTAGTCAGTCAGTGATTACAACAACAAGCATTTTTGGGAAGAGGGGTTGTGCAGTGGCCTATAGCAGCAAATTCATGGGGCTTAGGAGAACAGCCATGCAAGCAAAGCGATCATATGGGAGAAAAAAATCACTTATCACAGGAGAAACCAACATTTGAGGGGAGTTTTCAGGTGGATGTGGAGGCTCTTTCCTGCAAATCGAATTTGGCAACAATAGCCGGAGAGGGGCTCCAAGGAGACCGAAAATCCAAAATCAAAATCAACGAAATTCCCCTCTAGGTTTTTCTGGGTGCATTCTTGGGTGCAAGTTGATTGGGGGCGTGAGCCTATAGGTTGGAGGTTCCTACGATTTGGCACCTTAGTATGTTGATGGTACCAGATGTGTACGTGGATTTGGCTAAGCTATTACTCAATGGTGTTGAAGCCCCAACTCAAAGATGGCGAATTGTTGAAAGAATAAGAACAATGTAGACACTTGGAATGCTTCCAAACCCTAGCTAGGATATCCATCATCAACAACAAACCATAACTAGAAAATTTGGTCTAGCGAGGCATCACACTAAGCCACTTGTAGCCACTTCAAAGGGTGCACACCAAACTAGCATGAATAACAGCAAGTCCACCATTAATTTTTCACTTATATCATCCAGGTCCTCTAGGAGATTTTCTAAGTTTACATTATAAAAGCTCTTCCAGCATAGTGATCCAAGGACCCACATGAATAATCTAGGGCCTAATTGGGGACTAACATGCATTCTAGGTGTTTCGACGAAGTCATGCAAGCTATTTTGTGTCCAAGGAGAAATGTTGGCTAAACTTGATGTAGTGATGCAATGACCCTTGGATGTCATTCATTAGACACCGTTAGTTTAAGGCTATGGACCACATTATTGTTAGTGGGTCCCCTCTAACACTAATGTGGCACATAGTCTTAAACTAAGGGTATCTAATGAATGACATCCAGGTTGATTTGGGGTAGCATCGGATGTGCTCTAGCCACAAAATTTTGTAGAGAGGTTGGGGCACATGAGATCTCCAATACCCAAAAAGGGTTTGGACAAATTCTCAACAGATCAGGAGATATTAAAATAATTAAAAATTTTAATGGAGTCCCTAAGTCTAAACTTAGGGAAAATAAAATATTAATGTGTATTAATATGAATCTGTGTTAGAGTCGTCCAAAAGACATGGATCAAGCCAGATCTAATCTTAGCCATTAATTAAGGACTTAATCTCGGCTGTTGAATCGTCAACAGGAAAGGTATAAGAGGAGTCCTGAGGGTCACTTGGAGGGGTACGCCAGATGATCAGTCATTCTGTTCCTTAGAGAGGGGTTTGCTAAAAGAGATAGAATCAGTCATCGGGAGAGCAGCTAGGGGCATTGAGTATAGAGAGACAGAGAACCAGAGATAGTGCCAGGATAGCAGCAGAGCAGCCAGAGAGAGAGACGCAGGAGGAGTCAGTGCTCACGCAGGGCGACGTAGAGGCAGCTAAGTGTTGCGTAGAGCACCAGAGGGGCAAGCGTAGCTGATGTAGAGGCTCAGAGAGTTGACACAGGGACTCATGGGACTGACGCAAGGCCGACGCTGGGCTAGGAAAGGCTGACACAGTCCAGATTCGGCAAATGTTGGGGTTTTAGGGGCAAATTGGTGTTGAGTGGCTGCCGGATGGAGTGACAGAGAGAGCTACAGTGCAGGAGTCCCGAGACAGTGCAAAGCTAGCAGGTTGCAGTAGTGCGAGAGGCAGAGGAGTGTTGTACCAGTGCAGGAAGGCACAACGAGGTGTGCAACGGTGCGAGATGCAGGGAGTTGTTGCAGCAACGCAGAAGTCAGAGAGAGGGAGAACTTGTCAGCGACAGAGGGAGCTTCAACATTAGTGGGTGTTTCTAGCCCAACAAGGAGGTCAGTTGGAGGATCAATTACTTACTTCTCAGTAATTGAGTTGCAGTGCAACAATGGGCAACACGATGCAACATTATGAGAGGAGGTGTAGAGCATATGCAATGTTGGGAGGAAGGACTAGCAGCAGAACGAATGCAGAGGGAGTTATCGTACAGATGCAGCAGTGGCAGTGGCAGAACCATGGGCAGCAATACAGGAGGTAGCAGTGTAGAGGATGTTGGGCAGGAAGGCCCAACATCAACACAGGTACTGATGCCAAATGATCAGAGTAATACTCAATGAGGAGTGTTGCTAGAGCACAGTCCTCGTTAAGGGATAGTGTTGATTTTGGGTAGCATTGGATGTGCTATAGCCACAAAATTTGGTGGAGAGGTTGGGGTACATGAGATCTCCAATACCCAGAAAGGGTTTGGATAGATTCTAAACAGATTAGAAGATATTAGAATAATTAATATTTTTAATGGAGTCCCTAAGTCTAAAATTAGGGAAAATAAAATATTAATGTGTATTAATATGAATGAGTGTTAGAGTGGTCCAAAATACATGGATCAAGCCAGATCTAATCTTAGCCGTTGATTAGGGACTTAATATCGGTCATTGAATCATCAACAAAAAAGGTATAAGAGGAGGCTTGAGGGTCACTTGGAGGGGTACACCAGATGATCATTCATTCTATTCTCTACAGCAGGGTTTG
Source organism: Pinus taeda (assembly GCA_000404065.3). Taxonomy (NCBI): domain Eukaryota; kingdom Viridiplantae; phylum Streptophyta; class Pinopsida; order Pinales; family Pinaceae; genus Pinus; species Pinus taeda. Next base: position 33,948 of record APFE030398178.1, on the reverse strand, counting down.
CTAAGAGAGATAGAATTAGTGATCTGGAGAGCAACTGAGGGGCAGTGAGTACAGAGAGACAGAGAAGCAGAGATAGTGCCAGGACAACAACAGAGAAGCCAGAGAGAGACATGGGAGCAACCAATGCTCATGTAGGGCCATGCAGAGGCAGCTAAGTGTTGCGTAGAGCACCAGAAGGGCCAACGTAGCTGACGCAAAGGCTCGGAGAGCTGATGCAGGGCCTCCTAGGCCTGGCGTCGGCCAAGATAGGCTAATGCAAGGCCAACGTTGGGCTAGGAGAGGCTGACATAGTCTAGATTGGTCAGATGCTAGGGTTTTAGGGGTAGATTGTGCTGAGTAGCTGCCGGAAGGATTATCCGGTGTTTCAGCCAGTAGATTTGTCTGAAACAGAGAGGTATTACTACTAAGGAAATTCTTTGTTGGGTAGGCCAGTTTCGACACCCAGATTGTACTTTGATATTGCTTAATAAGAAAACCCTTAGATAGCTGCACCGGTTTTCCTGCATTGGGTTTTTCCAGGGACATTGGTCCAAAAATAATGGTGTCATATGGTGTATTTGTTTCTGTTTCTTTTAGTTGTTGATCTATAATATGTTGAGGATGCACTAGTGTTTATTTTCAGTATTTACATTCTAAATAACTTGTTAAGTAAAATAACAAGTAGGTAGGAATAAATCAGATAAAGTGCATGGAGGATTTCTAACTTAAGTAAAGTTAGAAACTTCAACAATCCAAGGGACATTGCAATATACAAGATAAAGAGTCAGGCACTCACTCTGCAAGGTGTACACATGTCAAGAGATCAATCCTCAAGTTTGCACTCTCCAAGCATGGGTTCGAAATGTCAAGCACTTCTCATAGCAAGGATCCTTGTTGTCTAATTCAAGCATCCTTATTACCTTTTGGAGAAATGTTGGCAAAGCTTGACGTAGGGATGCAATGACCCTTGGATTTCATTCATTAGACACTATTAGTTTAAGGCTATGGGCCACATTAGTGTTAGTGGACACCCACTAACACTAATGTGGTGCATAGCCTTAAAATAAGGGTGTCTAATTTTTGACATCCAAGGGCAATTGCAATATACAAGATAGATAGTCAGGTGCTCACTCTCCAAGGTGTACACATGTCAAGAGATCAATCCTCAAGTGTTGCACTCTCCAAGCATGGGTTCCAAATGTCAAGCACTTCTCATAGCAAGGATCATTGTTTGTCTAATTCAAGCATCCAATCGTCCAATCATCTTACTCAACAAATTCTACTCACTATTATGTTAAATTAGCATTCATATGAAACATTAGAAACTACTTAATTTCCATGGGAATATACTCTAAAAGTTAGATCTACAAGTATAAAATGTGTGTACATAAGGGTACAATTATTTGATGATTGCTCTATTCAATTTACAATGATGGACACAAGATGCTAAATTAGCATATATGAGCAACACCATAGTTGTAACCTACTAGTGCTACTGGCCTCATCTATGCATGTCTGAGTAGGGGTGCCCCCTCGCTCCAACGTGCACCCCAACTAAACGATTAGGGAACCCCATTGTTACCCAATGCAAGTTTGTTTGGCTGCTGACTTAGCACAAACCACTCTCATGCCCTCCAACTCCTCCTTCTACTAAAGAATGGCATGTCGCCCTGTCGTGGCCTTCTTTCTCAACACTAGAAGGCTAGCTCGGAACTGATGAAACTATGGAGGGCGGCTAACCTCTATAAACTTGGTCTTCGCTCTGGAGTCTGGACCCCTCCATCTCTTCTGGTACCTCCTCAACGACAAGTATCCCTCCAGGCAACTCATCAACCTGCTGTTGTGGGCGACCATTGCCTAGAAACTGGGTCATAGCACTGGTACCTGATCAACTATTGGCATCTCATCAATAGATGGCCCTTCGAGTGTATGCTCACTCCCTCAACTAAGGTGTCTGCTAGAGCTACCAAAGAGGCCTCCAACAATGGTGACTCTTGCGCCACACCAGGTATATCGATGTGCCCCTCACCATCCTGCATGTCCTCTTGATCAACCTCCTCCTCAAGCTTCTGACATCTAAATCTCAGTCTCCACCAACAGAAACGCCCCTTGCTCTCACCCTCTAACTGTCCTCGTCCTGCCCACTCCCTTTGAGGGGGATAGCGTCCTTTCAGTCAAATCTCTCCAGGAGCCTCTATGTGAACTTTGTGTAGATGTGATACGTGCATGACCCAAAGGGATCAACCCTTGGTACCACCACTCCATAGCATCTCCACCCAAGTGCAAGGTGGCATGTCTAATAGTGTCTGCCTCCCTCATGGGGTTTACCTGGAAATATGTGTCCAATTATTGTACCCGTTTTCTGACATAACTCCCAGCTGAGCCATCAAAGTGGGTGAGGGTCATTTTTCCCTCAATGTTATTCACTCTCCCTTCGCCCATGGGTTTGTTTATGGTTCACTCATCACAATGCATACACACCCACCCCAAAACTGGCCAAGATCATGCTCTGATACCACTGTAATATTCCTAATGGAAACTTTTACAATGATAACAAAGACATGCAAGATAGCAACACAAAAAATTTCAGGAATGCATACACATAAACCAGAAATTCCTGCAAATCCCAAACTAGCCAAGATTTGATTAATAATATTAGCTTGTGGTACAAAGAGTTGGAGTAAGTGCACCTAGGCTTGCATAAGGCAAGTTACAAGCACCAGGTGATGAGTACAAGTAATCCCAACAACTGCAATATCCAGTTCCTCTAGAAAACTGCGTTGCTGTTGGACTTTGACCCTGATTTCCTGACTCTAGAGTTACCATAAAATTCTAGGAATTTGGGATTGTGATCATTGCCCGAAACCTAGAAAACCCAAAAAGTGTTTCCCTTGGTTCCAACCTTAAAAATTTGACCCTTCACAGCTTGGCCCTCCTCCAAATACGAATTTTGTTGCTGTGACTGATCCTGTCAATCTATGCACTCCCAACTCCAACAATCCTCCTCAAATGGCCCTCCAAATGATATCCCAGATCCCCAACTCAATCCCTAGGATAATGTTGCCCTAACAAATATCACTCCAATGACTGCGCAGTCCCTTCACTGCTATTACTCTCCCTGTTATGCGTTGTTGTTACTCTCCTTGCTCTGTGCTGCTGCTACTCTCCCTGCTGTTGGAACTCAACCTCCTTGCTGCTATTTTCCTGCTGTTGTAGCTCGGCCCTCCTACTACTCTCCTATTGCTTTAACTCGGCCCTCCTACTGCTCCTTTCCCTGTGGCTGTAACTCGGCCCCCTTGCTATTACTTCTTCTGTTGTTGTAACTTGACTTACTATTGTTTCAACTTGACTCACTGCTGCTGGTACAACGTGGAACGAAGTAAAACTCCCTCCTAGAGCTGGGACTCGAAGTCCACTGAAGCAAGGGTTGAGATTTCAGCTCGGAGACACTCGTGTGCTAAACAACACAATATTGGTTCAGCTGAACAACTAAGGCAAATTCGATTTTCACATAGACAAAAGACCCCTAGTGCTCCCTCATTCCCTTCCTTTTATAATTGTTGGCCATGTCTTCCTTGTGGGTCCCTCCACCAATTCGATTTGCCTGAAGAAATTTGAATTCCTTGTTCCCCAAGTGCGTACTTTATGTGGGCCCCTTATTCCACTATCAATTTAATCTTCCATTTTCTCTAATTTTGGTGGCCTGCATCTCTCCAAAAATTAAGTGGGGACTCCCTCCACCCACTTTTCCTAAGTTTACATGCCAAAATATTTTCCAACACCCAATTGCAAAAATAGAAATTCATCTTAGCAAAATTAATTCAACTAGGAACATTACAAAACAAAATGTTTTTTCATCCGCATACTAAAGCAATGTGGAGATGTGGAGTGGAGAGCAAATGGCTTAATACCCATAGGCATTTCACTCTACACTAATAGATATTTCCTTTCCATGCTAAAGCAACATGGAGGTGTGGAGTGGAGAGCAATTGGCTTGATACTCATAGGCATTTCAATCTACACCAATTACTTTTTCACTTAAGCACATTTTCATAGAATTAAAGAATCTCTTCAAAACACTTATGGAGTTCATCGGTGAAGCACATTTTCATATAATTAAAGAATCTCTTCAAAACACTTATGGAATTCATTGTTGAAGCACATTTTCATATAATTAAAGAATCTCTTCCAAACACTTATGGAGTTCATCGATGATCTTGATGCTCAAGGAAACTTCAAGGAAACAAAGGATACTTGGAAATCTCGAAATGTCCCAAAACGATTAGGGTTTATATTGATGGGTAGACATGTGAACATGAATAAAATATCCACTTATGTGATGTTCATCCTTCGTTTTCACTATGACATTTTCCTAGTCTCCTATGTCTCCTCATTTGTTATACATTGGAAAAAGTGGTCAATTAGACCAATTAGGTGTAATTTAAAAAAGGAAATAAAAACAATCTAATTTATAAAAACAAGGTTTGAACACATACATGAAAATTTAAGAAACATCGACTTAGATCACTTCGTTAAATGATACACTAGTTTATAATGTCAAATTGCTTCAAAAATGAAGCAGATTGTGCAATTATTAAACTATTAGTGTGGTCTTAGGGCCAAAATAACTATTGAAAGGTAGTAAGAATACCCTGTTTGACAATGATAACTTGTATTAGTCATTGTTTATGTTTTTATATAATTGTCTTCTAAAAACTATGATTACCTTTGGAGCTGATCTATTGTAGTAGGTTATTCACATGTAATAGGTTATTCAAACATTAGAAATGATTTTTTGGTTTCTTTTCCAACCAAAGGTTCAAGAAGATTCATAATCTTACTAGAACTTAATTCCACTCTAGAAGTTGTATGAACATGAACATGTTATATAACATTTAATAGTGATTCTATTGGCTCCCTCCTCGTCTATTATCCAGAAAGATGCCCCCCCCCTAGCCACAAGAAAGCTGACTCCTCGAATAGATTCCAGATCCTCACCCCACAGGATCCCTCTGACCCTCCGCCTCAAAAAGACTCTCAAGCCTCTCTGCCCCCTTCATCAGCTGATACAATCCATCAAAATACCCTGAACCCCTCCTCATCGGAGTTGATCATTGCTCCTCTTAACTCAAAGTCAAAAATGCCAGTGACAGAAATAGATCTGCAGCCCTCAGATATGGATCTAGATGCTGCTCTAGCTCTTAGTTTGCATGAAGGGACCCTGGAAGACCATCTGAACGTTACCATCAACATGGAAAAATACATAGAGAATGTAAGCTTGGATGGACTAGACATTCGCAAATTGGAAGATGCATGCAAGAAAAAAGCATACACAACCATCCCCCCGGGGGAAATAGACAGACTGGAAGGGGTATTAAACATAACTTAGCACAAGAAATGCCTAGGAATTCAGGCGGGCAGTCCCTGGGATGGAAACAAAATCCTAAAAGAAACGAAGAAAAGAGGGCGCAAAACAAATCTGCAGAGAACAATCATAATAGGAGAACAACTAATGGAATCTGGGAGATTCCCGAAATTAACGAGGTTTTACAAGGCCCACCCCCATAGTTCCTCACGAAGCTCATCTCCTGGAATATTAGGGGGCTCAACAGCTCCTCAAAACACAGAATGTTAAAAAACATGATACAGTCAGAAAAACCAGCAGTAGTCTTTCTCCAAGAAACAAAGAGCACCACCACTGCATTAGAGCAGCTCCTCAACAAAGCTTGGAGTGGAAGTCAATCTATTTCTACAGACGCAATGGGAGCATCAGGGGGATTGGCCATAGTTTGGAAACCACAAATTCTACTGTTGCAAGATTTCCATGCGACTCGGCATTTCATTCAGGCCACGTTTCATCTCATTGGAACGGATATTCATGGGCATCTCACCAATACTTACTTCCCCCAGGATCAGCAACTCAAATTAAAATCCCTGGAAACGTTAACAAGCTTGAATTCCTCCAGGCGTTATCCCCTTTGGATAAGCGCAGGCGACTTCAACATTATCACACACCTAGAAGAAAAACAAGGAGGGCGAATGAAGCTGGAAGAAGACAGCACCAGATTCAAGGATTTCATTAGAAGTAACCAACTCATCGATGTCAAAACTTCCAATGGCACCTACACCTGGACGAACAAGCGTAGAGGGGTACACAATATCGCCTCTCGACTTGACTGATTTCTACTCTCAGACAATGCCATACATCTGGGAGGAGACTTTCATGCCTCCATACTGCCTCAAGGGGGATCGGATCACTGACCCATTATGCTGCAATCGACGAGACCCGGGAAACACTTCAACAGACCTTTTCGCTATGAAGCCTTCTGGACCAGTCACCCAAATTTCAAGGAAGTAGTCGAGACTGCCTGGAGAACCTTCACCCCTCCAGAAGGAGCCAAAATGTTCAAGTTTCAACAAAAACTAAGACATCTCAAGCAAGTGCTGAAGGCCTGGAACAAGAACCATTTTGGCAACATCACGGAATCCAGGCAAAAATTAGAGCAGGAAATGAGCATTCTACAGCAAACCATCATCACAGCAGGCAGAACGGAGGAACTAGCCAACAAAGAGCAATCCCTTTGGACAGCCTTAGAAGCAAGAAGATCGCAAGAGAAAATCCTCTGGCGCCAAAAGTCCAGAATAAAATGGCTCAAGGAAGGGGAAAAAAACACCAAATTCTTCCATCGAACTACAATCCAGCGAAGAATGCACAATAATATTGCCTTCATCAATAACAGTCGGGGGGAAAAACTAGAAAGGCATGAAGATATGGAAAAGGAGCTCAGAGACCACTTTCAAGACACGCTCAAAGAGCAAACCAGGAGCAGAACAACGGCCATTCAAGAGGTCACAAGGCACATCCCCAAGCTCATCACAGCCGACCACAATCGAAACCTTCTTCAACCGGTCTCCAAGCAAGAGGTGGAGGAAGCAATGGCGCAGCTAAAAGATGGTAAGGCTCCCGGTCCGGATGGCTTTACCTATAACTTCTTTCATGAATTTTGGGATCTAATAAGCAGCGAAGTCTGGGATCTGGTAGAGGAATCCCGCTCTATGCATTGGCTCCTCCCATCCCTGAACTCCACCTTCATAGCACTCGTTCCCAAAGGGGAGGAAGCTAACACGCCGGATAAATTCAGGCCCATCGCCCTCTGCAATGTCATTTATAAACTCATCTCCAAAGTAATCGCCAATAGACTCAAACCCCTGCTGCCCCTTCTTATTCTTCCAGAGCAGACCGGCTATGTCGAAGGTTGCCAAATTATGGATGGCATCATCCTTTCAAATGAGGTTATCCACTCATTAAAGATCCTAAAAAAGCCAGGTATGATAATGAAGCTTGATCTATCAAAAGCTTTTGATAAGCTTAGCTGGGAATACATTCAGCATATGCTTCTTGCCTTTGGTTTCTGCCCCACCTGGACTCGCTGGATAATGAACCTCATATCATCTCCCATCTTCTCCATCCTTCTCAATGGCTCTCCATCACAAACCTTCCGATCATCACGCGGCATAAGGCAAGGGGATCCCCTCTCCCCTTTCATCTTTGTCCTTATGGCGGAAGGACTCAGCCGTTTGCTGTATCATGCTATTTCCTCAAGAACCATTAAAGGCATTGCGCTACATGGCCTCCCCCCATCATCGCATCAACAGTTTGTAGATGACACAATGCTTTTTGGACATCCCTCCTCAGCTGAAGTAAATTCCTTTAAAGCCCTGCTTGAACTGTTCTCTGAAGCCTCAGGCACCTCTATAAATGCTTCTAAATCTCAGCTTTTTTTCTTCAATACCCCTGTCTCCATTCAGAGAAACATTTCCCGCATCCTTGCTTTCACTATTGCCACACTTCCCTCCAAATATCTGGGTGTTCCTCTTATGCTCTCAGCTCTTAAACAAGCATCGTGGAGAGCGCTCCTAGACAAACTTGAAGCCAGACTCTCCTCCTGGACGTTCAGGTCTCTCAATATTGCCAGCCGTCTCACCTTGATCAAATCCGTGCTTCAAACCATGCCCCTTTATCTTTTTTCTATCCTTGCAGCTCCGAAATGGGTCCTCAAAGGCATACGCAATCTACAACGGAATTTTCTGTGGGGATCTTCAGGTCTAAACAGGAAATGGGCCTTAGTTAAATGGTCAGAGGTCTGCCAACAAAAGTCCAATGGTGGATTAGGTCTAAGGGACCCACTGCACAGCAACAATACCATGGGCGCAAAGGTTTGGTGGAACTGGCTTGTCAAACCACAAGTTCCATGGGCGAAGCTTTGGAAAGCCAAATATGCGTCTGGCAGTAGCTGGGAGGATCTGATAAGGTTCAAACCAAGCAGCACAGGCTCAATGATCTGGAACGCAGCAAAACTTCATAGCACATTCATTCAAGAAAATAGTTTTTGGGAAGTACGTTCAGGGCATTCAACGCGTTTTTGGGAGGACTCTTGGCAGCAGCTCCCGACGCTAGCCTCAATCTTTTAAAAACCACTTTGGCAAACTCATATGCAACGCAATAACCTTGCAAGCATAGCCCAGTTCTGGTAGCAGCATGAAGGTACAGACTATCAACAATGGAGACCAGCTAGTACCTGGAAGGAGGATTGGCAAGGAGAAAACTATGAGGATATTGAACAAGAACTAAAGCACAGGAAGATCAAAAAGTCAAATAAGCAGGACATACTAAGGTGGGGGCACACAATGAAAGGAGTTTTCACAACAAAAGAAGCATACAATCTGAGGTATGCTCAAAACTCCACCGACAAAGATCAGCTATGGTGCAACATCTGGCAATCCACCATGTGGCCTAAAGTCTCCACCTTTTTATGGCTTTTAAGCAAGAAAAGAATCCTCACCTGGGACAATTTGCAACGAAGAGGTTTCATTGGTCCATCCCAATGCCCAAATTGCTCTCTGCACGCAGAATCCATTTTGCATCTGATGGAAACATGCCCCCTTGCAACTCAACTTTGGACTCAAATTGACAGCTGCACTCAAAGATTAGGAAATCGTCAAGGGGATATAGCAAATCTTTTGCGAACTTGGCCCAAGACGCCATATCAAAGCCCACTGCTGAATGCACTCTGGACACTCATCCCCGGTTTTCTTTATTGGACCCTCTGGAAGGAGAGGAACAATAGAGTTTTCAATGACAAGAAGCGCCCTCCCGATATTCTGTGGATTCTTTTTAAGCATAACCTTCAAGAGACTCTGGCGCTCAGGTACTGGCAAGAAACGGACTGGCCTTCGTCCCCCCAAGAGATAACCATTTGGAAGTCTTGGGATCTTCATGTTTCATACTCTACCCCTCCTCCCACTCGGATAATAAACAAGAATGTCTCCCCTACGCACTGGTCCCCTCCAGCCCTGGCTTCTTTCAAGCTGAATTTTGACGGTGCAGCTAAGGGGAATCCAGGACCCGCGGGATATGGTGGAGTCATACGCAATGACAAAGGGAACATCCAGCACGTCTTCTTTGGATCGATTGGAAACGATACCAATAACGTAGCTGAATTGGAAGGACTATGGAAAGGTTTATGCATAGCTGATCAACAGGGCTTCTATCCGCTGATAGCAGAGGGAGACTCCCAGATTCTAATCAATGCAACTATCAAGATTCAAGCGGGAACACCTGCAACCAAAGTCGCCTCTAGCTGGAGATTTCTTAGCAGACTAGAATCACTAGAAGCAAGGCTTAGAAGTCCCAATAGCATCACCTTCCAGCATGTTAAAAGATCCGCCAATAAGGTTGCTAATCGGTTAGCCAATCAAGGAGTCGATCTGAACAGTCACCCCTACTTAGGCAAGCTCAATGACACACCAGATACTCAACTTCAACAAGTTTTCCTATCTCTGGCAACTCAGGATCTCCAACCCCCGGTTGCGGGTGAAAGACAGGGAATTGAATGAGGAGGCGACGTCATTTATTGACAAGTGGCTGCCAACTCAGGACAAGTGGGCCGAAGGCTCGCGAAGGCGTCCCCTCGGTCCAGCCAACATTAATGGAGGCGGGATATTTCCAGGTTGCAGGGGTATTTGGATCAGAGGTCTCATTTCGATGCCCAGAGGAGGTCATTTGAGAGGTGGGAGAAGATCTGGTTGCCGGAAGCTTGGTCTGGTTTCGTTGGTGAGAGGTGAGCCCAATTCTTGGATGTCTGCTCCGCGGGGGAGGGAGCCCAAGCATCAACCTCGGCCCTCGGCTCTGGAGGCCCTGGTTTTGAGCTTGAATTATCCGAGAATTCGAGGCTCAGTGTCGAGGCTAGGGGTTTGGTCTGTCACATTGGCCTGTTACAGAATTGTTAACGAGAGAATTCCGCCTCCAAACGCTTTAAATTGCGCGGCGTCGCCGTCTCTTGGTGACCTGGTTCGAGGTGTAGTCCTGGGGCGCACTGGTCTTTTTGGGTTCGGGATGGGACAGTTCTCCGGGAGAAATTCACCTTGCGCAGCTCTGGAACTGGCTTGGCTTCTGACCTGGGGGGTAAGAATTGCAATCCATATCTGTGTTTCTTCTCATATTTCGTACTTGGAGAGTGAGAGGTTGAATGGGCCTAGTGTCCTTGGTGGCGCTCAGAGCCTGCGACCTCTGGGTAGAATTGGTGCTGTGGGTGCTACAGAATGCCACGTGAAAGGCAACGTGGAGCTTGCAGGCGGGGAGGCTCAATAGGTGGTGCCGGAGCACGGGCCTCTTCACCACATTCCTCTGCGTCCTCGGAGGAAATTCGCTCACCACAAGCTCGCATAGGGCGCGGATGAGGCAGAGGATGGGGAAGGACTGTGGTGTGTCCGTTCGGCGGGCATCCATCAACCCGTTTCAGATTCCCCTGTACGCTGGACAATGCAGTGTATTTTGTATCGGTGCGCATTGAAAAATGCGAGCACGCTGACCGACCAGAAGCCCCAGCAGCTCCAAGGCCACCCTCGCCTGTTCAGGGTCAGCGACTATAGCCTTTCGAAGCCTCAGGTGAGGTGGCGAGGAACAGAGCTGGACCAAGCGAGCCTAAGAGGGACGACGCGCCATATACCGACAAGAGTGCCTCAGACTCCTATGGATGCACGGTGGTGGAGGAGCAACAAGGCACATTTCTCAGTCCTGCGGTGGAGGAGCCACCAAATCCTTACACCTAGGCGCACGACGTGGACGTCCATGGTGGTATGGATCTGCTATGTTCAGTTTCCGGAAGTTGTTGTAGCTGCAATTGTCAATATTGGGAGTCAGTCTATGTCTATGTTTATTTCTATATCAATGTCTGTAATGTCTATGTCAGTCATGCTTTTTGCATCCGCGTCTGTAATGTTTGTGTCAATTTCGGTCATGTTATGTAATTTCAGCGTCCGTAAGGACTATATCAGTCTTGTAAGGGTCTGCAAACTCCTCCCTCGCGCTGGCAGGGAGTGGAAGGTTCAGTTTTGAAGTTTTTAGTATGGTAATGGTTCTATTTTGGAGTCAGCGGACAGCTTCACAGTCCTTTCTCTTAGGCTCAGTCTCAGTTTCAAAATGTCAACTTGTTCAAGTAGCCAACTCATGGCGGCAAATGTAACCCTTTGCACTTTTTTTGTATCATAATAGAAATAGTCTGATTTACACAAAAAAAAAAAATACTATATTGTTTTTTTTTTTTTTTTTTTTTTACTATTTGTAACACTATTATACTAATCATATCATTATTTAGTTCATGTATACTATATTAATAATTTGATTCATGCTATTACTATATTGTTTGTTTGTTTTAGGTTTTATGTTTTTCTATTTTGTAACACTATTTTGTAACACTAATCATTATCATTATTTAATGCATGTTATTACTTTATTAATAATTTTAATTCATGTTATTAATATGTTGCTTGTTTGTTTTATGTTTTACTATTTTGTAAAAATACTATACTAATCACTATCATTATTTAATTCATGTTATTACTATATTGTTTGTTTGTTTTGTTTTATGTTTTACTATTTTGTAACAGTATTATACTAATAATTATCATCCTTTAACTCATGCTATTACTATATAATAATCTTACTTCATGTTCTTACTATATTATTTATTTGTTTTATGTTTTATGTTTTATATTTTGTAACACTATTTTGTAAGACTATTATACTAATCATTATAATTATTCAATTGATGTTATTACTATATTAATAATTTTAATTTGTTTTATTACTATATTTATAAGTATAATTAATGTTATTGTTATGTTGTTTGTTTTTCCTATATTTACTATATTGTAACATTATTTTGTAACACTATTATACTAACCAATATCATTATTCAATTCATGTTATTACTATGTTAATAATTTTAATTTATGTTATCACTATATTGTTTGTTTGTTTGATGTTTTATGTTTTACTATATGTAACACTATTTTGTAACATTATTATACTATCATTATAATTATTTAATTCATGTTATTGCAATATTAATAATTTTAATTCATGTTATTACTATGTTAATAATTTTAATTCATGTTATTACTATATTGTAGCACTATTTTGTAACACTATTATACTAATCATTATCATTATTTAATTCATGTTATTACTATATTCTTTCTTTGTGTTATCTTTAATGTTTTACTATATTGTAACAC